>PVJH01004717.1:0-121387 GCA_004026705.1 Nesogale talazaci | reverse complement strand
CTTCTAACTACATTCAAAGCCTCCAAATGACTGTGAACTAAGAGTATAAATTAGATGGGCGTGAGGCAGTGACAAAGAGAGGCAGATGGCAGGTCCTTAGCATTTTCCATACAGTGTAACAACTAAAAATAGATTTAATATATTCATGTAATAAAAATATTCATATGTTCTTATCAGATGCTTTTATGAAAAGACAACAAGCATTTAGTTACAACACAGTCATCCTTTCATTAAGTCATTTTTTTTTAAAGTTTAGTCATTAGAGGTTTAATTTAGGGAATTCAGGTCTGTTCCTTGTGATGCATAGCAGTAGTATATTAGTGATGAATTAATTCAGTGTAACAATTGGGATATTAGCATTTCCCTATTATCTCATAAATTACTTTCTCTCCATTGTTTATGATATCTTATACCTCTTTTTACCTTTCTTAATCTATGTTCACTGAAGAGTATTGTTAGCAAATCATAAGCACAAATTCAGCAAATTCTGTATTAATTCTCCTGTATCTGCGAGGGTTTTTTTTTTTGTAGTTAAGAAATGATAACCAGCTTTGCTAAAAAATCCAGTAAGCCATCATTATATACAGTGACCTGATCAAGAGCAAGTTCTAGATTGAACTTCCTTTATTGTTGTTTTTTTCTGTGTAATCTGGTTTGATCTCACTATCTTTAGCTGTACGATGGTACATTATGCTAATAATATCTTTCTTAGAGGCATATGGAGAAGTAAAGAAAAAATTTGCTTTAACTACCACTAATTAAACAGTCAAATGTAATCCAGACATAAGGAACTTTATGGACCATTGGAAAATGAAATAAAAACTTCTCTTAGAAAATGTGCTTATCATCACATGCCTATGTAAAAATTCTATTCTAATATTTTGTACCTTCATCTTTACCTTTCTTCCTCAATAGTTTGAATGGGATAATAACTTGCATGAGTCTTTTTAAAAATTTTACCTGGTTATTTATTAAATAATGTGACTTCTGGACAAGCATTGAAAAATGAGCACAGACTGATTTTGGTCTCAAACCAATCCACTGCCACCAAATGCATGCTAACTCAAAGTAGCCCTGTACGGCAGGGTAAAACGGTCCTGGACGCTTCTGAGACTGTATCTCTAAACACAAGTGCAAAGACCCATCTTTTCCCCATGGAGCGGCTGGTGGTTTTGAACTACAGATTTTGAGATCAGCAGCTCAATTTGTAATCTGTACCTAGTTACAAAGCTCCTGGGTTTTAGTCTGCCAAGAATTAAACGTACAAAATTCTGTCCCACCCTGGAGTGATTATTTTTGCCTTTCGTAGGAAGTATGCTCCATCACCAACTTCAAGGTCAATACTTGCAGACATAACCACTTCAATTCAACTATGCTCACCCTGTGACATCATAGTATAATCCTGATTTCTGTGGCATCCGGCCTCCTCAGGAGACTTACTAACATTGCCCCCAGTCTGGAAAGAAAGACCAGAACAAACGGGAGCATGGGGAAAGTACCAGTACACTTAAATTAATCAAATGGAAACTATCCTCACTTCTCATTCCTCTGCACTAGGCACCAGCACTCCCTGTTTCTATTTGGCCTTTCCATCAAATACCTCCTAGGAAAATCAAAGTGTGTTAGAGAGAAGTCTCCTACTGCTTTCAGCTGATGGAGCCATGGGCCTCCCATGGCTGCAGTTTGTCTCTGCGGCTGCTCCTGGCTCTGCTCCCCTGTGATCAGCAAGATGCCTCCTCAGAGCCAGGGGGGAGGTGGGACGTGAATAAAGAATGTTGCTAGTGGTTGACTTCTTTCTGGTTGTGTTTTTTTTTTCTTATCCTCTTTATTTTTGCTGTATGCAGAATATTATACTATCTCCATTATAACAGAAGGCCAAGGCCAAGGCCAGGGGACCTGTGGATCACAACGGACCGAGATCTAAAACACTCAAACCTTGGAGCTCCCAAATCTTAAGCCAGGTCCTGAACTCGCTAGCTATTCTTGACCCAAGACTCTTTTGCCACTCCCACCCCCATTATGGGACCTATCTAATGGCTATGTACGTATTTGCTTTTGCCCTGTGGCTTCCTGGAGGGCATTGCAATGTGATGATTAGAATCTAGGACTCTGGCCTGGGCCCACTGGATTGTGAATCCTGGCTCAATCACCATTTAGCTGCATCGCCCGGGGCAAGGGTTTCAACCCCTGTTACCAATAGGTAAACGGGAATGATAATATCTACCTCCTGGTAATGTTGTCAATATTAAATGCTAATTGGTACATGTAAAGCACTTAGAAAAAATGCCTGGAGCATAGTAGGTACTATCCAGGTTTTCTGTTATTTCTTTGATGATAAGGAAACCCGCTTTAATCACCCTCTGCAATCCCAAGAACCCAGCCCAATACCTACTGCGTAATGCAAATATCTCACCTAGTTTTCCAAGACAAAGATACCCAATGGCAAATCCTCCAGGCAGCCTTCCACAGCCAAACAAAACTATGTTTCTGTAACTATGAAAAGATCACAACCGAATGTATAAGGAGCATCATGAGAAATACATAAATAAATGGACACAAAGCAAGTTCTCTATCCCAGGAAACAGAAATCACAGTGGGCTCTCCTTTCTAGCAGACTAAAAGGTCCCCAGAACCAGTCTTTCAGAAGCCCTGTCTGAACTAGGGCAGCCGGCCAATTAATTAGTAGGAAAGCTTCGTCAAAAGGACAATGCTACCTGGAGAACTGAGCAATGCAGTCAGCCTCATAGTATTTAATTAAGCCACAGACCAAGGAACAACTTTGTCTGGTGATTTAGAGCATGCATTTCCACTGGAGCGTGTTTTCTGATTCAGGTTTTCTATAGGCTTGCTTTTCTGATGGTCAAATGTGTTCAGAAAGAAAGGGAGGAGCAGCATGTTCTGCCCACACAGTGAGTATGCCAGGAATATACTCCCAGCCTCATGCCCAGAGTTATTAAGGAATATAAGCCTGCCTTCAGACACAATACTGATACATAGACCATTAGTACTTTTACTTATTTTCCAGGAAATGTCTAATAGAACAATTAGGAAACTGGAGGAAACCTTGCGTGCTGCCCCAAAGCATCATGGCACCCCCATGAAAAGGTCCTGCTCTTCATAGAGAGCTTGGAAGGGATGCTACCCGATGGAGAGCAATCACTCCCTCGCTTCACAAGCCCCAAGGAGACCTGGCGCTCACTGGGCTGTTCACTGCAAGGCCAGGGGTTCAAACCCAGCATCGGTCCCATACGAGGAATGTGAGACTGTCTACTCCTGCAGATTCTCATAAAGCCTGTGGAAAAGTTCACCTCTGTGCCATAGGGTAGTGTTATATCAGAATCCACTCCACAGCAGTGAGTGGTTCCTGGTCTTACAAAGCCTAAAGCCTGGCTCAGGAGGATGGAAAAGATCAAAGCCACCTGGAATGCTTTCAGCCCCACCCCCCACCCTCCACCTTCATCTGTTCCTCCCCAGCATGCACTGCTCTGGCTTCTCCCATTATGAGGCACTGGCCAATCTGCTTGAGATCCAAACCCAGTTAATCCAGCCAAGGTCTACACAGGATTTAACTGAGTCCTGTGGGAAGTGCTCATTTTGGGAGATTCCACTCTTTTAGACAAATATAAAAGACTTATTCCACGTTGAAGGGCAACTAACCTTGTGTCATGGATAGATGTGGTAAAGGATGAAGTAAAATGTATTAAATTTAGCGTGGTATCTCTGTAACTAGAGGGAAACGGCAAATTTCCTGGTGTCCCAGCTCAATCCCCCAGACATCAGGATTATCCTGTAGAAACCACAGTTCGTTGGATTTATCTAGCTCAGCAAAAATTAACCTTGCAATCCGTGATGAAGCATATGTCTCTAAAGCAGCCACTCCAGGTGCTAGGAAACTATGTTTCATATTTTGCCTCATGAGAGAATGGCAGGCCTTTGACTCCCACAAAGATCGACATTCTCGGAAACCCACTGGAGCAATTCTTCTCTGTCCTGTTGGGTCTCAGCGAGACTTCGAGAGTAAAATCAGTTAGCAGCCGGTTTTGAATATAGGTAAGACAGCATCATTATTTGAGAAGCAACAAGAACTCAGTCACTCAGGCTCTTCATTTCAGAGATAGGTACTTTAAATTTTTTTAGTATCATGACATTCATATCACATCATCGAGGAAGGAAGGTATTTAAGAATGTCTAAGTGCTCAGATAATGTTAATAGAGAAAGGAGACCGCAAAACACCAAGTAGGGGCATGTTCCATGTGCTAGCACAGTGGATCTGAACCTGTGGGTTGCAACCCCTTTGGGGGTCTAATGACCCTTTCACAGGGTGTCCCAATTCCTAACAATAGCAAAATGACAGTTACGAAGTAGCAACGACAGTGATTTTATAGTTGGGAGTACGTCACAGCATGAGGAACGGTATGAAAGGGTCGCCCATTAGGAAGGTTGAGACTCCCTGCTATAGCACCAGGGTCACCAGGAAGCAGAAGGAGAGTGTGCTCCATTTGTAATGCCTGCCAAAGTTTCTCTGAGTTTCTTCCTATGAGGAGTTCAAGCTGTTGCTCCTGCCCCATGGGGTCTTGCTTCTCCTTCCCATCCAGCTTTCTCAGGAGAAAAGGAAATGGCTCCAAAGGAAAACAATTTGGCAAAAGGATGGACATTAGGGTTTAAGCATCTGATTTAAAAAGCTCTTTACATGGAAATTCACCCACCGCTTTGAGAAGACATATGCATCTTGATATTTATTCCCAGAACTAAATAATGATATTGATTTTGTGAGAATGAAAATATAATGTATCCCAAATAAAACAGCAGCCAATAAAACATGCCCTACCCAATGTAGTGCCACAGTGTATGTATATTTTTTAAAAAATTAACAGGCAAATTTAATGATTACAGTAGAGAGACCGAATTGCTATTTTTAAAAAGTGAATTAAAG
Source organism: Nesogale talazaci (assembly GCA_004026705.1). NCBI lineage: Eukaryota > Metazoa > Chordata > Mammalia > Afrosoricida > Tenrecidae > Nesogale > Nesogale talazaci. The sequence continues at coordinate 116,453 of PVJH01004717.1, read as the reverse complement.
TGCACTTAGGCCATCTATCTAAGTATCATGGTTCTTCAAAATTTGATTTTAAAAACTCTTAAATCCAAAAAGTACTTGAAGGGATTAAGTCAGAGTAATGCTGAATTTGTTGGGATTTTTTTGTTGATTTAATTGATTTTAGAGGACAAGAGAGTAGTGGTGGGAAATATATAAAAGGAATATTAATGGGGCTATTGGGTTTAACAATGATCAGTATTTATTGGATGGTCCCCAAGCTGCACAGAACTAAATTTGATCCCATGGATTCAAAAGATAACAAGTAAGATCATTACATTAATATTTATTAATCCCTAGAGTAGGTACTCCATAAAAACAGAACAGTTGAACAGAATATTATTCATACCCCTAAGTATCTGAAAATATTGAAGGGATGTCATAACCACAGATTTTATCATCCACAGATTTATAAGATGCATAAAAGACAGAAGGGTCAGGTAAAATTCAGTGGTAGTATAGGGATGGAGAATCGAGCAAGGGCATTTGGGTTTCAAAAGAAAGGAAGAATAGGACATAGAGATGGACCGAGGAATGGGAAGAAATGAAAGAGTAAGAAAACCAAGCACGACTAGAACAATGGGGAGCAGTCCATTGGCTCAAGGACAGGAGGCTGTAAATGGAGTAAAGGGAGATAAGTCTGAGGAAATAATTGGAATTTTCTTCTCTTGGAAATCACCAGTGAGGCCGGGAGATATATTAAAAGATATTTGTTTCTGGTTTTGTTTTGTAACGGGGTAGTGACACAATTAGAAATTGCTTTGGGGAAAAGATTATATTGTAATGAAAATCAAGTCAGATTGATGTAAAGATGATACTCCAGAGAGCATCCAAGCCCAGGGGCCTACAGACAATTTCACGCTCGCTTCACCCGTTTTCTCCGGGGTGGGAGAGGGAGCCCCTGCCTTCCCAGTGGATTGCATAACAGTTGTTATGATTTTTGTCTCCTTCCATCGGTCAAATGGGAAGGTGGGCTTTTTCACCCCATCAGAGCAGAAGAAGTTGGACACTCTTTGGATGTCTTTGGGAGGGACTTATGTTCAAAGAGTGCCTGTGTGGACTTGGATATGTTGCCTGATCTCTTTGCACCTCAATTTTCTTCTCTGATGACAATGCATTGCCTAGCACATAGAGTGAGGGCAAGAACTAGTCGCTATGTTTAGGGTGGTGTGCACTGTTCATGTACTTGGCTGCTAACTGAAAAGGTGGAAGTTTGAATTCATCCAAGGGCATCTCAGGAAAGAAGTCTGGTCGATCTAATTCCTATGCATCAGCCATTGAGAACTCAGCAGAGAGAGAGCTACCCTGGTACCCATGGGGTTGCCAGGAATCAAAATTAACTTGCTGGCAAACTAATTTACTGGTATATGATTAAGAATTTGAATTATAGGGTCAGTAAATTGACTTTGGCTCCATAAACATCTTTTTAATAAACCAGTGTGTACTTTACTCAACATATGATCAGAGAGATTTGCTGACAGTCTATTTTCAGCACAAGCAGATGAAACATTAGCATCTTGAACTGTAACATTCTAGACCAACAAAGCAGACTGAGGCAGGGTGGTGTCAAGTGAGAGTCTGAGCTTTGCACATATCGCCCCATTAAAATGCACTGGCAGGACACAGTTGCCTTACCCTGTAAATCCTTCCCTGAAAAGTTTAGGGGTGGGGGGAGTGGAGGTGGGCAGATAAAAACAACAGCCATGACTCATAGGCTGCTAGTTTATTCCACAAAAGGGATTTTGGAATGAGGCTTCTTCCTTTTGCCCCACATTACTTTTCTTTCCCCTCTGTGTAGTGATGGAGAAGTGCTAATCCACATTGTTCATGCACTTTCTATTTGGAAGCTTGTCTGAACCAGAGTAGTATCGATCCTCCTACGCCTCACCTGGAGGCCCTGGCCCGGAACAGAACCCTGACATTTCCTTTGTTGGCCCTCAGCACTAAGCCCCACCTTCACCTTTCCTCTCAGGCGCCCTGTCTTCCTGCTCACACTTTATACAGACTCTGCATATTTTTCCCCACTACATTTTCAGTCAAGCTTTTCTCTAGACTCCATTGGGCAATGAAAATAATTGATCCCTGTTGTGTTCTTGTTAAAGGTCAGAGAATCGAATCCTATCAGCCAATTTGATCTGCTTGACTACCAGCTTCGTGATTCCCACTCTGGCAACTTCAGAGGGCCCCAAACTGTCAGACTGTCAGCTCAGCCAGGCCCTCAGCAAAGAACCATAGGCATTGCATAAAATGGGCAAGGAGCCTTGGTTATTGCTTTTTAACATCTGGCCCTTCCTCTGGTTTGATCTAAAAGGAATAGAAATGCAAATTAAAGTAGCACTTTCTCTTGACATGTGTATCTTGTCCTCAGAATTAACTTGAGTTTATTTAGATTTATGTAAACATTGCCACTTAACCTGACAAATGACTAAAGGTGCTTCCTGAAATGTCTAGTTGTTGAGATGAAAGCAATTTTTCTTCTTTTAAAAAAAAAATTTATCGGTGCTCCAATTTAACTTTCTTCATTAAAAACATGGAGAGAAGGAAAATTGAATCATTATAGTGGGGTTTATGGCAGGCACAGAAAATCAGCAGGGAAAATTGAGCACAATAAGACAAACACTAAAAACATAAAATAAAGTTTGAATTGAACAAATGAAATTGGCAAGAAATTTTGGAGAAAAGCTGGGAGAATATAGTTGCCCATCAAAAATGAAAATAATGATTAAGGCTGACAATAAAACACACATATGTACCTTTGGGGAGTAACAATATACTCAACAAAAGCTTTAGAATTTATACCCTCTTCCTTTGACTTGTCTGTCCAAGAGGGCACACATGTTTAAATACTCTGTTTCAATTGAGACAATGGTTCTAGTTTCTATAATCAAGAAGTCTAATAGGAGGAGTTCTGCCAAAGGAAATTGAAAGGATTTTCCTCCCATACACCGAGTAGTTAAGGTGGAGGGTGTATACTTGCTTATGACCTGGACTCTCTCTCACCTCAAGTCTGTCTTGCTCCAACAGCCTCACAATTTCCTCTCCTACCAAATCATCGCCACTTTGTTCTCATAGTAGTCTTGCTAACCTAGCACTTTCCTTGTGACAGGCTATGACTACTAAAGAACTACACGCAGCAACAAGGTAAAGGCTTCTACTGAAACTTGGATACTCTGTGTCACTATTCTCTAGGTGACCCCCTCTCTAGCCAGAATCTCCACGAGCAGAATCTTCCCATTTGTATCTGGCACTGCTTTTCACCCATGAGCTCCATCTAGACAGATGCCAGTTTAGAACCAAGTTTGGATACAACAAGCCCTTTACTTTAACTGAACGCTTTCCTGACTTCTTGGTAGGCACCACCGTGTCAGTGGAGACCTGTGGTGATTTGGTGTGCACAGAAGGAAACTCTTTCTGCCCTGCACTGTCCTCCCAAACCTTGCTGGCAACCACTGTGTCAAGCCCCTCCACACCCCATGCTCCATTTGCTCTCTTCATATGGTCGACTTATTATTACCCAGTCTGGTTTAGCTCCGAAAAGATTTCATTCCCTTCCCAGATAAAGTCAGAGGGAATATATTTAAAATGAACACTTTGAAATAATATAGATTCATGGGTTGTGAGTATTCTATGACATGCTCGTATTTTCTAGTTCTGGAATGTGGAAGCCGTGGACACCTGGCAAATATTATCTGTTCTGGAATCTCTCAAGCTGAATCTCTTGAATAAGTTTTACCTCTGACCCTATGTTTTACCAGAAATGATGAGCATCTTCAGGAACTGGTCCGTCCTGATAACATATCCAAGTCCTTGAGATTACCTTGTCCAACCCCAGTTTTTAGGGAGCATTTCAGCTGTACTGCTTTCCAAACTGATTTGTTTATTCTTCTGATAGTGCATATAGTGCATACAATATTCTTTTCCAACACCAGAATGCAAATCATTTCCTCTCTTCCTTATTCATGGGCCAGTTTTTGCATGTATATGAAAACAATTTAAAATACCATGATTTGAGTCCAGCACACCTCAGTCTTCAAAGTGACATCTTTGAATTTTAACACTTTGAAGGGATCTTTTGTTGCAGATTTACCTAATGCCAAAGATAGACTCCCTAACCACTTCTTCCATGGGTGTTGATAGTGGATCCAAGAAAAATTAATTCCTTGATGGTTTCATTATTTCTCTATTGATCAACGTGTTGCTTATTAGGCGACTTGGTTTCTTTATACTGCGGTGCACTCCACCAGAAGACTGTGACCTTTGATCTTCTCAGTAAGTGCTTCCTGTCTTCATCCCTTTCGATAAGCACGCTTGAGTCACCTGTACATCACAGTAAGTCTCCAATCCTGATGCTGTAATTTTTTTCATTCGGTCACCTGCTCAGATATTTCTAAGCATGTTTAAGGAAGCAATAGACTCCTGCCTTTACCGTCTTCTATAGTGCCCGCCCATATTTAGGTTCCACGCCTGAAACTTGTCTCAGTTACCCTGACCTACTCTGGTTCAACACTTTCTTTTCCAGAGGTAAACAAGAAATCATTTTTCTAGGAAAAGGCTGTCATTTGCTAACTCTTCATGGCGATCCTCATTCTCTTCATTTTTCTTACTCCATCTCCCCCTTTTATTTCAGTGTTTTGGATGCATATTCTTCATTTATAAATCATTTTATTGCCCCATTTGCTTAGTAGTACTCCTTCTCATCTCACTTAGCCTTCTTTTCCTCTCACCTAATACCCTGATCCTTTTGTAAGGTTCTCTGCTCCCCCTTATCACCTTCTTTCCCATTTATTCTGCATATTCTTATTTCTTACTCATAAGAACTTCTTGCTGACAGCAAGATGGGAGCTCTAACTTACCAAAGCGGTGCTGTTTTCCCTCTCCTTCCTATCTGTAGCATCGAAACCTGTGCATGTGCCAAACAGCCCAGGTGTGGCAAGAGCAGGATGACAAGGGGAGCTTGGACGAGCAGCACATCCACAGGTTCCGAGGAAGGCCTGCCAAAAACCAACTCTGGTTCCAAGCAGAGAATGCAGCTGTTGCCATGCCAGAGATTAGATCAGGGAGAAGCTGTCCTGAAGTCTTTAAAAAAAATGGCAATGTTTCCATAAATACAGCATTTAAAAAGTCACCATGTTTAAATTCACCATGGAAATCCACCTAAGCCTTGGGTTGGGTTCAATATATTGTCAAGGAAGGGAATAAAAGTTTTACTCTTAAAATAAAAGAATTGGGATCAAGTACTTTTAAAAATTTAAACTTTTATAGACATAAGTCATTATATAATATCCATGCTGATAGTATACAATATGTTAGTGACCAAATATACCCTTTCTGTTGGGACTAGTATTAATACAGAATAATTAATACAAATATTGAATTTCTGTAATATTTATCCAGTCCATATAACTGTAGTGTATTTTTAAAATCTATTGAGCTAAAAAAATCTATTGAGCTATTTTAATTGGAATCATACTTTCAAAGTTCATATATATAGTTATCCTATCCTCATATAATATTTTGCATGGCATGAACATTATAGACCTACCTTAAAGGAAAGCAATTTTGAAGGGTGCTGTTGTCTTTGTGTATGTGACATATATGTGTGCATATTTGACAGATACCTTTCAAAGTTATTATGTTAGTCCAGGTTGACAAGAGAAACAAATTCATATGACGCTCTTATGTGTTTAAGAGAAAGCTTTACTTCAAAGAGCAAATATATATTGAGAAAACATGCCAGCCTAGTCCAGATCAAGTCTATGAGTCCGACATTAGCCCACATGTTGATACTAGTCCATCAATTCTTCTTTAGATTCACACAGTCATGCAAAGATGCTGAAACATCCATTTAAGATGCAGAGCCATCAAAAGGCAGTTCGTAGAAAGTCTTGTGGATCCAGTGGCATTGGAAGCATTTCAACACTGGTGTGGGTCTCCCCGTGGCTTCTTGAGCTCCGGGGATTTTGCTGCCATCAGCAGAGCTCCATGTTACTTGTCAACAGGAATGCGAAGCAGAGAGAGAGTGTGGTCCCCTTCCCAGGAGAAAAAGAGGAAGTTCCCAGAATATTTCTGGCGGGTGTTACCTGATGACCTGATTGACAGGCTAGACTCTGTCCTCCATTCTGTTTATCAGGTTGACATGAAAGTGTGTGACTACCACCGTTATGAAGCTTGTTGCTTAATTCCTGACAGCACTCTGTGCCGGCTGTCTAACACTTGTCTAGAATGAAGAAAGACTGCTCCGGAACAAGTGGATCGCAAAGTTCCATGGGGCACCAAATCAAGGGAAACTTCCTCTGGAAGAAGAGGGAGAACAGCAGGGAAAAAATAGCCTTCCAATTCTATTTTTAAAAGGAAATAAATTATGTCCATTCCCAATGCCACTGATGGTTACAGTACAGGGAGAGAATGTGAGCTTGTTATATAGTAGGCCTAGAGGCCTGCCTCTGCACTATCGTTGGCTTATTGGAACTTCATAACAATCCATTGATAGTACAAATGGGCCCTACTTTTTCCATAGCTGAAGAATTTGTGTCTCTTTCAGAGAACTAGGAGAAGACAGGGGCAAGATTTAAACCCAGGCCCAGTGGACTCCACATCCTGGACTCTTGTCACTGTGTGTGCCTCTGTGAGGGCTAGTTTGCATCAATTTTCTCACTGATGATGTCAGCCATATTGCTCATGTAGACAGTTACCTGGGAGGTTTTCTGAATTTCTATTTGAATCTTTCCTATAATTGATAAGAGATCCTGTTACTATACCACATTGCCATGTATTTTCACAACAGTGATTCTTATTTTTCCCTTAGTCAAGGTAGAATATATTAAAATAGAGAGAAATGCCCTGAAACCTACTTGAAAATGTAGCTACATGAATTCTCAGTGTGATCTGTCATTTGAGCAGTTAAAGTGAGCAGTAGCAGTAAAAGCTATTTTTGACAGTGCCTTTTTTTATTGCAGTTGACATAGTGTTCTCTCCTTAAAGTTCATGGTTTCCCATCCTATAGCAACTGAAATGAAATCTCATTCAGACCTTTTTACATTGTTACATCTTGATAGATGGGTTTAAGTTTCCTCAATCCACTGGCAATTCCTGGATACAGAGATGTGTCCCCAAGGGAGTCATTCCTTAGCTGAAATGCTGGTGCACCTTTTGGGCAGCCATGTGGTGTCAGCTTTCCCAGTTAACATTTTTAATTAAAGACATTACCTTCACATTTGTTGCAAAAATTCTTTTTATAGTTGGTAGTAGTCATACTACTATATGTAGAAAGAGAACAGAAAATGGGGGTGGTGGGGATTCCTAACCAGCTCGTTTCCTGTTACACAAGTCAAGGTGGTCCAAGTGTAACCGCCTCTCCCTCCAAGGTACACAGCTTCACTTTGTACTCCATGCTTCTCTTTCATGACATGTGCACCTTGTCCTTCAAGGGGAAATGTCTCTGACTTAGATTTACTATCTTCTGGTCTCTTTGCATTAAAGAGACAGAGACAGAGAGACAGAGACAGACAGAGAGAACACATGACATCACTGGAAAGGAGGCCACAGTCTTGAGACTTATTGAGTGACAAAGATATCTCAGAGGGTATCCCTGCTGAGAAAGAGCCCATTTTTTTTCACCCAAGACCGTGGCACTCAATGGGGTGGATTTAAATCTCAGTGGACAGGAGGTAGATGACACAGCAAGGAACACAGAGATAATTTCAGAGTGTGAGAGCCCTGAGCGGCCTCACACATCACATCTCTAAGACAATCACTTAAATAATCCCTCCACACACCACGTAGAAGCGGTCCTGAACAGTTTCGCCCACTAGAAGACAAAAAAAAAAAAAAGATTTGTATTTCCATAAGGGCCTGGTTTGTCAAAGCAACCAAAGAACTCATTTTAGTACTTTTAATGGAACTCTTACTAAAAGAAAGGGGATTTTCCCCTTCATCATGCCTTTTACATTACGACGCAGTCAGAATGGATTGTATTTCAGGCCTAAAGAAATGTATAGTTCGGTCACACGTTTTCTAGGCAGCCCCACCAGTTCCCTGAAGACCCACTCAGTTCCTCGGGGGCTTCCTGAGAGTCCTGGCACCAAAGAGCGTGTTAGCTAGGTGTGCGTGGACAGGATCTGCTAGGCGGAATGCATTTGATCAGTCGCAAAGCGGCTCTTAGCTTCTGCTCCCCGCCGCTTCCTAGGCCATACCGTTTCACCTCCGCGACACGCTGGCTCTCAGTGTGCCTTTTCGATTGTGTCCATCCCTGACAAATCGCCCTGCGTCCTGCCGCATCTCATTTGTGGACGGATCGCACACCATTGACACGCTGCAGGGAAGGGCGTCAGCGCGAGCCATGTGCCTTCCAGAATCACTTTGCCGGCAGCGAGGGCACAGCCTCTGAACGGAGAGGGGAGAAACTCGCAGAAACCCAGAAACCGTGGGATTTTCTCTGGGAGAGCTAGCATTTGCACTGCATTGGGATGCGTGTGCGTGCCGGTGGTGCAGTGGGCCAGGGATCCACTGCGCTCTGAATGGTCTGCGGTGTGAGCCTGCATTCTAAGGGAGAAAGGTGTGATTGTCTACTTCCAGAAAGCCTCGGAAACCCCATGGGGCTCATCTAGCCTGTTTTCCAGGGTCATCGGGGTCTGAATCCCTCTTCTAAGGCAACGCATCGAAATCATTTTCTAAGGGTTACAGATGCCCGCACACATTCCAGTTGCTAAATGCAGAGGTGTCATCGCCCTGAGAATGATCAGAATGAAAGGGGTGTGGTGGCGAAAGATTGGGCCACCCCCATCATTAATATGACTGAGTTATTAAAGACCCTTTCCCAAGAGAAAATCAGACAGTCACCGGTCATTGAAATAGAATCCTGAAGACTCCTGGCACAAGATCTATGCTTTGTATCTAAGAATAGCAAGGTTAATTACAGAAGGGAGTGACAGAAACAGGGAAGCAGCAATCGCACGGAGCAGAGTTTGCCGCAGTGGTAGTTCTAAAATAATTCGTAAGTAGGGCTGAAGGTGCAGTTGTCCAAATATTAACCCGTGAGGACTGGAGGATGAGAGAGGTAAGAGGAGGCTGGAAAACGCCCACCCCAAGCGTACGTCACTTGTGGCTTCCACTGACAAGTGCTAGGTAGAGTATTTCAACCAGAGAAGTAACTAAACAGCTAAGTCAACATCTACATATGTCCTAGTGATTGCCTTTTCTGACCACATCAGTCTCCCAGCCTGGAGATAAGGTTGGGGATAATAATACATGTTTGAAAGGTGCATTTTAAGGGTAAGTTACCATCCGAAAATATCAGAACAAAGTGGGCAAGGAAGTTGACTTTTACTAAAACTAATTTGATAAATATTTGACATATTTGTTTAAGACATTTTAGAGTCAAACGTTATTACTTGACTAGAAGGTCCCTGATCATCAATGAGGAGTCCTGGCAGTGTTCCGTTCTCATGTGTGTTCATACCAAATTGTACTGGGGAACATTTTTTTGGCTCAAGCATTAAGATTCACAATGAAGAATGAAATATTTAAAACTTCAAATAGGTTTCGAAAGGAAGCTCTGTCATTTTCTGCTTAATGTTCTTCAGATTAATTTTTGAATTGTCGTCATTTGCTTTCATGGAAAATAGATGAGAGGGCTCCTTTCGCCCTGTGTATATGGTTCTTCCTTCAGGGAGCTCAGAGGACTGCCAGACTCTCCTGACTGCTACATCAGTGGGACTATTGCGCTGCACTGTCACACATGTAAGCTCGGATATGTGTGTGCCTTCCTTATAACCAAAAACTAAATAATAGGAGTGTCCTCATTTGAAAGATAAGAGGACTGAAGACAGTATAGAAATCAGCTGCAAGGTACATAATAACCATTCATAAATGGCAGAACTTGCATTCCAGCATGGAAATCCATGACTTTTCAAACATACAGTATCATTTCTTATGTTCATCTTTAATCACAATGATAATGTCTTTTCATTATTATCTTTTTGAACCCCAACTTTCTCAATGCCATCAGTATTAACTACATTTATTTCTAATATACAAAATGGATTTAATCCTAACAGTATTTCTATATTCCTCAACTTTGAGAGCAGTCTGGAGAAGCTGCCCAACTTTGCATGGCCTTGTTTTTGCAACAAGATAAGCTCATGGCAAATATTTCTAGGATAATGTGGTGAATAATTTTGCTAAGAACAAAGACCTGTTTCAAATTGTCCTTCATGTCATCACCCCAACACTCTACTTTTTAATAAAATTGAGAGATAAGACAAATTCACTCACTGCCCTTGAGTTGTTTCTGACTCATAGTGACCCTGCGGGCAGGGTTGAACGGCCTCTCTACATTTTCCAGGCTGTATTTTATTATGGGAACAGAAAGCATTGTATTTCTCCTTTAGAGCAGCTTTTGGACTTGAACTGCTGACCCAGCTATTAGTCATGCAATGTGATATCACCAGGACTCCAAAATCAATAAAAGTCTAATAGATATGCTCTCAAGAACTAGAATTTAGATCAAGTAACTTATAAAATAATGCTTTCAAGTTTTTAATTTGTTTTTATGTGGCTCTGGCAATGAGTGACACTGGAAGACGATTAGAGGGAGGAAAGGGAAGACAGTCAGGGTGTTTCTCTCAAGCTCTTTGTGTGTTTAGAGGGGCAGTGCCTTCTCTGTGAGTCACATGTCTGTTAGACTGCCTGTCACTTCACCACCCCAGATCATTTCTGGTAGTTCCCACTGCATGGCCTACTCAGTTTATCGCCCACTCCAGGGGCCCAGCTTATAGGATTTGGCAAGCTTATTCCACCATTTGGGCCACCCCAGTACGAAACGAGGTTCACACACCTATGCTCCATATTTCAATACTATTATGCTAACGATCGGATTATTATTTCCTACTTTTCTGCATTGGCAAGCATGTCTCCATAATATTTTTTTAAAGTCATTCGTTGCTTGGAAATCCACAGGTATGCACTCACTTTCTCCCACTTAATGTTTCTTAAAGCTCTTATACCATATCTCAGGCTAGGCCTCTCACCGAGTATCACTCTTTTGTCCCCACTGTCCAAGAATTGGAAGAACTCTTTAAAAGGGAAACCAGGATGTTTCTCCTTACTCGAGTCAATCCAAGACAGGCATCCTTGTCCATAAGTTGCCACCATCGCCCTTACCTGCTGGTGTTGGCCCTTTGAGTTCTTCAGAGGGACCCCAAAGTGGAAGGCCAAGTTCAAACTTGGAATTCTCAACTCTTATGCCTGGTAACGGCAGCTTGTCCCTCTTTTCTTGGTTGCTTGGCTCTCTTCCATACGTGCACTCGCACCGACACTCTAGCCCACTCTCTCTTACTTGCAAATGACTACCTCCCCTCAGCTTCCAATCCTTGTAATCTCATTGATCAAGGGAGGAAAGTCCTAGTCATGCTCTGAAGAGAGGCTTTATCCGCTGGATGAATGAGCACTATAATCTAGAGACCTGGTACCTGGTTTGGAAGAGGAGTAGGATTTGGATTTGGATGGATATGTCCTCTTGACCAAGAAACTTCTCCCTCTAGAAAAGATCAAAGCTGAAGAAGACAAAGGAGCCCTGGTAGCTCTCTGGGCCAAGTATTAGGCTGGTGATCACAAGGTCAGTGGTTCAAACTCATCAGCCGCTCCGTAAGTGAAAGATGAGGTTGTCACCTTCAGTCTCAGAAACACTGAAAAGCATTATCATGCATTTGACTTGACTCTGGGGAAGACAAGAGCAGGGTCTTCATGTGAACCCATGTGGCCTCCCACTGTGCTCAGATCTAAAGGTCCAGCTGAGTTGGGGAACTGTCTCAGGACAGGAATGACAGTGCCTTCGGGCCATTACCAATCCCAGGATGGCAACATCATCCCTCGTTTGTGCTTCAGCATTTCTGTTAACTGTTCACACAATTCCTACATTAACATCCTTTTGGTCAAAATATATAGTGAGATAACTGTTATCTTGACTGAGCCCTCATTGCTATATTTAGGTTTTTCTTGTTAAACATTAGATTATAGTATAGTGTCAGTGCATTATCCATTGGTAAATGTAAGAGAACCGGCTTAATTCAAAGATAAATTTCCCAATATTGGACTCTACTCCAACTTATAGTGACCGTGTACAGGGTTTCTGAGAAGAGACGGTTCGTCTTCATAGGCTCAGACAGCCTCATCATTCTCTCGCAGAGTGCTTGATTTGAACTGCCAGCCTTGCAGTTAGCAGCTGAACATCTTATCCACAGCACTACAGGGCTCCTTATAGAGAGACTAAGAGGTATACAATCATTTCTGACAAGCTTTCCCTAATACATTTCACAAATCATATTCCAGAAGACACCATATATTTAGCAGTACCTAAATTTGCATGTGGAGTTACAAGGTAAATAGGACAGATGGGGAAAAATAGAAGTGGAATATTTCAACACACCAGGCAGGGGGACAGAGAAGTGAGAGTGATTCAACTCACCACTCTCTCTTACCGAATATAGAGCCTTGTCTGATGGCAAGCTGCAGCTCTGGTTCCTACAATCCGCTCCGACACTTCCCACATTGGAGCCCTTTCCCGTGTCATTCTACTAGGGCAGTGCACTGCTAGCTCTTAAAATAAGACTTAAACATATGGTGCTTATGTAATGGAGATAAAACCTATGCAGTGGGGCTGGAAATGTTCACATTTGGTCTCTCGATAACGCTTGAGGAGAGGTAGAACCTAGTTATATAATAATTCAATCCCTATAGTCAGGGTTTTTTGTTTTTTTTCTTTTTTCCTGGAAGACACAAATACTTGACATACATCTATCTGACTTCTTATCTTTGCTCTTGTTTTCTAACAAGTAAGGTTCTGTAATTAAATTCATTCATTTTGGTGGTGAAATAATTACATTCTCTGCAACAGTGTCTGATGCATCACTAATAATATCATTACTGAGAAAAGCCAAGCATCTTTTCGGTGATGTTCCATTGCTACTGCTTCTTCACCTTTGCGCGGACTTCTCACTGCAGCAAACCTGCTCTCTCAGTGACCCAGCAATCACTGCCAAGGTTTAGCCACAGAGACAAAAGGAAAGTAATCAACGTGATTGCCTGCAGCCAATTTTCTCTTATCCATGCCAGTAGAGGCAAGGATCTGTGAAATCCAGATCGAATCTATAAATAACAAGACAACAACAGAAACCTGACAATACACCTTCATCTGATCAATAGTTACAGACTTTTCCTGTGCAGTTAGTCAGTTTTTCTAAGTTTGTTCTTGTCTTCAGCCAGGACTGAGGCGTGGGGAGTTTAGTGTTAGCCTGATAGGCATCTTTCTTACCCACCACCTTCAGATTGAACTGTCGCTCCCTGATCACATAAGAACAGCTCAAGAAATTGAGGCTTCATTGCCACAGGACCAGGCTGCTAGGGTAGAAAGGTGAATGTGGGCAATCTGGAGTATGGGACTGCGTAGGCTGCATGGAAACAATAATATCTCCCACCTTCAAACCATCTGGTAGACAGGAAGAACTGACCCAAAAGAATATAGTTGCTGTAACAACACTCCTCTACAGACCCTCACCCCCATCCCCATGCAAACTCAGGGCAGGGGTCACAGGTCCCTCGAGCAGTTGCTCCAGAGCTATTAAAAATTTGTGTACCTTTTTTGAAGTCCCTGGATCATTCTCAATGGAGTCAGAAAAGAAAAATCAATAACCTTCACACCATACCTGATTGCCTGTTCTGTTCCAAATGTTGGTATGACGCCCTTGTTCCCAATGGGGAACCAGACTACAACCCATCTACTCTTGCTGACATGGTGGGGGCAAACACTATATCATGTATGTCACTTGGTGGCTATGAAGCACTGTGTTTACATGTGTGGAGTGATTTCTCGTGCTTTCCAGCTGGTCTGTGTACTTGTGTCACCATTATGGTTTCTGTTGGCATTCAGGCCAAGCAACAAACGGTACAGTTGGTGACTTTCACCAAATCCAGAACCTTTTATTATAACATCCATGTTAACTCAGCTGATAGCTATGCAAAGTGAGATAAGGTGACTGATAAATAGCTGCTTAGGAAGTACAATGAAAAGAATTGCCTTGCCCCCCTTCAGGGAGTCCAAGAGCTCCAGGAAGGGTAACTATGGTGAGTAACAGATGTGGATGGTGAGTTACCAGCCATGTTGCTTTACAAATAAGAGAGTTGGCAGTATTGCCATCTCATTATTGATTCACCATTTCTTTACTTGCTCATTCCTCTTCTTCCCATTTCCCATGTGCACCTTTTGGAATGTGGCAGCATTTTTCACATGTTAATATGAATTTATGTCTTCCCTAGAAACAAGTAGAGCCCTGCACATGTCAGAAAGTTATGAAACAGCTCAAGTCATATGCAAGCACTGGAGATGAGGAAGCTTTATCTGAAAATTATTCCATATAAAATGAATAGTCGTGTTCTCACTTGAGTTCCTAAGAAACAGATGGCCACTCTCCCAGTAATAAAAATAATTCTCTTCACTTATCAAGACTTATTTCAAAAGCTATTTACTTGAACTATAACATGTTGTACTCATACCCCACCTCGAGAGAGAGAGAGAGAGAGAGAGAGAGAGAGAGAGAGAGAGAGAGACCAGCATGAGATTTCATGTGACTCTTAGCAGGGAAAGCAGAGCCCAGTCTCTGAACTAAAGTAAAGCACCTTCAAGGGAACCTACAATTCTACACTGGACTTATGAGTGGACCCCTTAGAGCAGTGCTTCTCCACCTTTCTAATGCAGCAACCCTTTCACACAGTTCCTCATGTTGTGGTGACCCATTGCTACTTCCAAACAATAACTTGCTCTTATGAATCAGGTGGTCCCCATGAAAGGGTCATTCAACTTCCAAAGGCATCTCGACCCACAGGTTGAGAACCACTGACTAAGAGACCTGCTTTTTCTATGTGAACGGTGGCTGTTGTATTTTCAAATGACTGAGGAAAAGGGAGAAAGAAATGTGTATGTCAGTCTGACTTTGATTGTATGATAGGCTTACTATTCTCTTCCTAGACCCTGGGTGGTACAGACCACTAGTGTTGGTCTGCGTCCACCTAGGCTGGCAGTGCGAACCTACCAAACAGACGTGTTGGAAACAGAGGACAGCCAGGAAGACCCCCAGGGGCACTGGTCTCCAACACAAGTGTTGCCGGAAGTCAGGATTGACTGTCTGAACAGCCCTCCATTTCACCCACCTCCCGGCTTGCTCCCAGAGATGGCAGGGTTTGAGCTCCTACCCCACCAGTGGTTAAGCCAGATTTACCTTCTACACCTGACCTCTCAAAGTTTTTACTCAGGAGTTCTTTTGGCAGGCACAGCAGCTCACCCATGGAGGCGCTCAGAAATAATGTTCTTCCTTTTCCTTCTGCCGATTTGCAAAGCTCTTTGGTCCTTCGTATTCAGCTTTTAAAGAAAATTTCACACAAAGTTTTGACCTTCTTTTAGTTCCTTACATATAGTCAGACCTCCATGGAGTTCAACTTTTTGCTCATTTCTGCTCTATGTTTGTCTCCCACAAAAATGCTAGATGTTTTCCCCTACATTATTTGAAAAGTATGTATAAAATTGACCCATCTCTAAATGACTCTTTTTTTAATACAAGGTCTAGGAAAAGGTGTTTTTTTAAAAAAATTTCCATCACTTTGAGATTTGTTTGAATCATAAAACAGGATCCCATCACTAGCTTTATAATAATCACCTCCCCTGAATTTTGATTCTTCGCAAAAACATATTTGCTTTTCCTGATAATGCTCTCCATGCTTCAAACCTTTCCATCCTTCAAGTTCTCGCCTGGCCCTAATTTACTAAAACCCACTTCGGCCTCTAGACCACACTCATCTTTTACTAACCACAGATCACAAGTTGCTGTTTGCATTGATGTGGTTAAAATATGTGACACACACATATTTTCCTCCTTAGAAATTGAACCAGATTTGCACACTCTTGGTTTATAGGTAAATAGTACAGCAATCCAAACTCTTACCCTTGGGTTGTAGATGTAGCTTTTTACATGGGGCGGGGATGGGGATTAAATCCTCATGGAAAAATCCCATTTGTTTTCTATAGGCTTTGAATCAAACAAAAACATCACATGCATACTGAACATACTCATTAAGTTCAAATCCCTGATTCGAAGGCTTTAATGACTTACAAAATGAATTTTAAAAGCCCTCTCCTTTCTTTGATAAGGTATTTTTCAGATGCCCACAAGAGATAGGAATGGGGTATGGAACAGATAGAGATAATAGAACTTAATTAGAATTAAACCAGATATCTTAGGCACTAAAACTTCAGTTCTAATGTTTCAGTGATGTTGTTGTGTAATTCTAGCTATATTAAACTTATCTTCTCTGCTTCCTTGGTAGCTTAATGTTTTTCCTGGCATTGTATATCAAAGCTAGACGTCTGATGGTTTTAACTACAACTTCTCTTTTGTCACCTTGGATGTGGCAGTTACCTGTGCAGAACTCGGTAGTAAATTATATCCTTGATTCCTGTTCTGACTTGTGTCTTCAAAGGAACAATTTTTAAAATGTTTTTATTTGTTTATCTGTCTTTATAGTAAGGGCAATTGTTTGTATCAACGTTTTCCATTCGGAAGACATGTACAAATTTTTTCATGTTTTCAAACTAGTTTGAGAATGAGAGATTCTAATATCGCTTTCTGGTCTTTGATTTTGTGGTAAACCATACAGGGTGTGTATTTTCTATATCTATAATTTTACATTGCTTCAGAGGGAACATAGAGTAATATATCCCTACCACTTCTCAGTTGTGTCCTGGAGCCCTGGGAGAAGAGTGGTTACAAGTTAAGCCTGCGATCTCCAGGGTCCAACGTGTGAAACCACTAGCCACTGGTGGGAGACAGAGGGGACTTCTACTCCTGTACACAGTCACAGTCTCAGAAATGCAGAGGGATCATTCGGCCCTGTCCTGCAGGTTTGCTGTGGGTCAGTATTGACTGCGTGGCAATGAAGTTTGAACTTGGCTTGCAGCTTGTGTTTTGGCTTACGTGTTGCTATGATGTTGGAAGTTATGCCAGTGATATTTAAAATATTAATAGAGTAACTTTCGGTTGACAGGTTTCAGCACCGCCCCCAGACTAAGACACACTAGGAAAGGAGGCCTAGCAATCTTCTATTGAGTTGGAAGAGAAAACATGGATCAGGACAGATCATTGTCTAGCTCATTCACTTCACCCAGTTTATCAGAAAACATCAATCACTGGGGCAGGACGTCGTGTTTGCGAGGGAGAGGGTCAGCGAGGGAAGAAAAGACCCTCAGTGATATGGATTGGCACAATAGCTGTTGTGATGGATTTAATCATGCTGCAATTGTGAGGCTGATGTAAGACCAGGCAATTTTTTATTCTGCTACACGTTAAGTCACCATGAGTCACAGTCAGCCTGTGGCTGGGAGCCACCAGAAGCGTTGCAGAAGAGTTTGGTCAAAGGTATTAGCTATACTCAAGTGTGAATTCCAGCATGGCTCATTACATTTTACGGGACCTTGAGCATGTGACTTCATCTTTTTGAACCCGGTTTTCCTCTTTTGTATAATGTTACACTCAATGACAAGTGATATGACCTCTGAAAGGCTATTGTAAAGGTTGGAAATAATACAAGCACCACCCTGAGCACAGTGCCTCGTGATAAAGTTCAAACAGCAAAACCATAAGTCGCAGGTTTTATTGCCGACGAAAAGAATTTTCCTAAATTATAATTATGCTGACTATATATGATACAAAAGCAAATAAACATTAATTAATCATAAGGTGTTCAAATGGTGACATGTCGTAACACCATTATTGCTCACGATGATTATTGGGTTGTTATCGTTGTTGTCGTCACTGTTTTTTACCAAATTCACTTAGTCTGTAGATGGACAGGATGTGAGATCTTTTCTTCCAGAATTATGAGGATGCCTTTTAATTATATTAAACTTGTCTTTTGGATAAGACTTACTCTAAATCTTTCTAGAATTAAGGACGGATAGTTTTCAGCAGATGATATCCTTCTCAATTACACCCTGCCATTAAGACCATATTCACGTTTGTGAAGCTCTAGCTGTATCGGCTACTGATTGAAGGATCATGTAAACAATCAGCAAAGCTCAAAAACGCATAGCAACTCTAAGAGCAGAGTAGAACTGCCCTTGGGGTTACCAGGGTTAAAAACTGCATCATCTTCTTGTACAAGTTTTGAACTGACCACCTTGTAGTTAACAGTTGATTCTGTAACCCACCACATATCTAAATAATCAACACTGGACATATTTTTCAGACCATCAGACACACCCAGTGTTTAGAGCAGGAAAACAAGAGAAATATATTCTGAACCAAATAGCACCAGTATACTAAAAATATTTATTAAAAAATAGCAAACGATGGCAATATTTAACAGTGAAAACTCAGCAGTGGTGTTAAGAACCATCATCACTTTCATTAACAAATGCAGGGAGGTGTACACTGTGCTGATCATGTGACCCAATTGATATTGAGATTCCAGGAGGGGGTACATCCCCCAACACACAGCAATCCACAACATGCAAATAGCAGTGGACAGTCAGCGGGCGCATGGGAATCATAAATAAATGGTCTGGAGTACCACACCTTCGACAATAAGATGCACCCTGTTTTTTTGAATCTTCTTTGGGGGAAAAGAGGTACATCTTATTATGGTCCAACAAATATGGTAATTTGACCATAGAGCTCTCACACATCAAGCCTGCAATTAATCTGTTATAATTAATTCGAAATGTGTTCTGTTGGGGAGGTGAGGAAATGCATTTTCTCTTATATCCTATTAATTCAGAAAGCATCTATTAATCATCCACCAACATAATATTATCCACAAAACTCCAGAGAGGTTTTGATGTCTTGCATTCAATGCATCATTTTAAAATCAAGACCCTGATATGTATGTGTATCCTCTGTTTCACCTTCAATCCAAGGTTTCCAGACTCTATCAATTGCAGAATAACATGGTGACTCTTCTTATTCATGGAAAAAATAAGAATGTCTTTTTCATTTTGCATGTATTAAGTCCCAAACCATTGCCTGGTAACTCATGTGCTACTGATGACAACACACAGAGAAATACATTGGAAATAGAACGTCACAGAGCTTATATTAAGGGCCACAAGACAGATATATCAAATGAGAATATTGAGATTCACAGACAGAGTGCCTCATTTACTAATCTCTCCTCTTACTGAAAAACGAACTGTATTTTCTTTTATTAACATGACGCAGACTTAGCACTTAATCCTTTGGGGACAGTGATGAGCAGCAAAAATTCCCTCCCTTCATGGTACTTAACATAGTCACGTGAAGTGTGGAGACAGAATAGGACAGGGAAGAGACAGAGTGGGTAGGGAACAGGCAGACAATTAAAAAGTCATGTTGAGGGCTGAGCCCCGGTGGCATAATCGGTTGAGTGCTGAATTGCAGCCCGCGGGCTTGGCGGTTCAAATCCAGCGGCAGCTCTCAGGAGCGGCACTGGGTAGCGCCCACGACCACCAAGCAGTGATGCCCACACACAGTGATGCCCCCCCCCACACACACACAAAAGCCATGTTGCACATTGTGACATGTGGTGATGGTGCTGATAGGGGGTTATAGGGCCTCCTAGAGCACAGACAGACAAACAAGATCACTGCCATGGATTCAATTTCAACTCACCGTGACCATATAGGACCTGGTGGAGCTGCCTGTGAATTTCCCACACTGGAACTATTGAAGGGAGTAGTGAGCTATAGAAAGCCCAGACTGTCTGCCTCAGGTGGTTGGTGGCTTTGAATTGCTGACCTGGTTGACCACAGATGAAAGAGTCACTGCTAGGCAGCCAGGGCTCCTCCCTGGAGCACAGGAGAGCCTATATCCAGCCTCAGAAATCCGGCATGAGTCCCTTGACTAGTACCTCGTCATAATTTTCCTGCTTGCTTTGGTATCATAATCGCAATCATACGGCATTACAATTCTTGGTGACCATGCCCGCTGTCCCCCTGCCCCCGCTTTGTAGTCTGGACTGGCCATCGTCATCGCTACATTCAAAACAAAGCAAAACAAAGCGAAATACACACATACTTCTTGCTACCCTCTAACAACTTTCCATCATTTCTAATTATGCTCATATTCCAGCTTCAAAGTAATTTAAATTCAGCCTCATTTCATTATCAGTAACCGCCCTTTTTGATTAGGTTGTGGCATATGATTCTGAGGAGAGAATGATCAAATTCCGATGTTCCCAAAATCTATCCAAGTGCCATTGTCTTCCCTAGAGTCTTGATATTAAACTACCCACACATTGCAACTGATTAAAAAACATTTATTTTAGTAATTTTCTTATGACATAGTGGATTTCAGAATCACATCATGCCAAGTGGATTTTAAATGAGGTAAGGCATATTTTCATGCTCGAGTAATTCACATGAAAAATAGATCAGGTAACAAAATAGGAAGAAATTGTAATTTTTTTGCCTGGGAATAATTTGAATGTGTGTTTATCTTGACATTCCGCAGCATCCTGTTTAAGAGAATCGCCAAATGGAAGCTATATTGTAAGCTTATCTTGTAGTTTCTCTCCACCTGTCCTTGACAACCCTGGAATTTCTCTTTACCAAGCTATACTTTTATTTACCCTTTTCCCCACTCCACTTCCTTTCAGCTGATTCTGACATATGAGTAGTCCTCTCAGATATCTCATGTGGTTTGCATTCTTCAAAATGTTTTCTGTTAGTAAAAAATGTATGAAAAAATTACTTAATGTATCTAATTTTTCTCATTCATTACAATGAAAATCAGACAAGTCACTGCTCGCAAGTCAATTCCTACTCATAACAACCTTGTGAGACAAGATAGAACTGCCCCTGTGACTGTCCAAGCTTGTAACCCTTGGTAGGAATAGAAAGCCTCTTCTTTCTGCCACAGAGGTGCTGGTGGTTTCAAACTGCTGACCTTCTAGTAACCTACTATGCCAGTAGAATCCTTTTCATTACAATAGCCCTGGTGCATTGAGGCCCGAATGGAAGGAAGAACAGGAATTGGTCCTGCTGAAAAGGAAATAGTCTGAGATGTGGCTAGCTCAAGTGGTACCTTTGTTTTGGCCCATAGTCGTAAATCTCAGATACAAGGATAAGGGAGCGGATCAATCCATGTTTTGAATCAAATTGAAAACTCAAGAGTGAACTCTCATGGCAATATTACACCCAGGACAATATGAACCTCAGGGATCTTGATGTGAGAATACTAGATGGGAATGGAGGGATAGCATAAGGATTTAGTAGTGGTTAGGAGGTGAGATACTAACGGCCATGTCAGCAGTTTGAAACCACTGCTGCTCCAAGAAAAAGTGACGGGGTTTCTACTGTCCTGAAGAATTACAGTCTAGGAAACTCACAAGGCCAGTTCTCCCTGCCCCATGAGTGCCCTCTGAGTTGCAATCAAGTTGATGGCAATGAGTTTGATATTGGTTGCTTTAGAGTTTGATCCAGTCTAATAAATTTAGCTTGTGTCAGTCATTTCTGATTCGACCTGGAATAATTCAAAAGGCATGAATTTGGCTCCTGGCCATACCTTTACTATGGGACCTTAGGAAAGGTACTGAGTCTCCCTGAACATAGTTAATTCATCCCTATAATACATTGAAAGTAATTTTGGGGGGAGGGCATCACTGCCCTCTGGTGGCTGTGGGAGCTACCCAGCCTTGCTTCTGGAGAGCTGTTGCTGGATTTGAACCACCAAGTCCGTGGGTCACAGTCCCGACCCCGGGGCTCAGCCCTCAATGAAAGTAATTTTAACAAGATTTCCTGCTGAGGTTTCCTCCAATGAAATAGTGAACACCAGCATTATTTATTAAACCAACTCCACCTTGTGAATATCACTGTTGCTAAGTGAAGGAGAATTTTGCGAGATATGGTTCAGCGTTGAGGTGAAAATATTCAGGTTAATTCAGAGTTTGGTAAATGGGCATTCTTCATCCCAGTTTTAACTTCTCCGATTGCTTTTACTCAAGTACGATATACTATTTTTCCAAACAAGAGTAAGATAAAGCATGAACAGAGTATTTTAACACCAAATATAATTTTTAGGTTTAACTTAGGCCGAGAGTTATGGAAAGTCCAAGAAAAGGGTAGGATTAGAGTAGTGGTTGAGTGCGTGACTGCGGCCCACAGGGTTGGCGGTTCATATCCAGCAGCAGCTCTCCAGGAGCAAGGCTGGGCCTCGTACTCCCACCAGGGTGCAGTGATGCCCACACACAAAAAATCAAAATATATTTTATTCTCACATAAGTATTGGCAGTTGTCTGATTGATAGAGACCCATTTCCTTTCGAGGAAAGGGTCCTTGAGAAGATGCTGACTCAAAGTGAGCCAGTAGGACAAGGGGGACCCACCTTGATGATGACCCATCCAAGATGATGACTGCTAACAGGAGTGGACAGCCAGGTCTTTCTCCTGCAGAGGGGCTGGTGGTTTCCACTCGCTGACCTCTCAGATCCAGCCCAACATGCATGACTCTACCCCAGTGATTGTGTGCTCCTACTAAGTCTGAAACTTTTACTTCCCTATCCAAGTTAACTGCCCCAGCTCCAGCCATCATGTACATAGTCCTTCCTAAGAGAAGGAAAAAGGAAAGAGAAGGCTACTGCCCAAAGTTGTACACCACTCCTTCCTACCTCTCATTGGCAAGATGTTATCATTTGAAAGTGCAGATAGAACATCACTCTTCATTTTATGCACCCTGGTATGATTTCCCAAGGTTCTGTTGTGAGGAAGAGAGAGAGAGTAAACATTGCAGGATGCCTGCCAGTTCCTCAGAACAGTGATTGATGAACTCTCTTTACTGACCCGTCAGGAAGTGACAGCACGGATCAGGTGGCCGACTCCTGTAAAGGTATACAGATACCCAGTCCCGCTCTCTCTGTTGTGTTGCAATCGACTCAATGGCAGCGGGTGGCTTTTTTTAATAGAACGTATATTGAAACCCCAACCCACATTCCATTTATGCATAACAGAGCTGTTAATTTATCACACAATAGATGTATGCTAGGTATCATCTACATGCTTGAATTACAGAAAGATGAAAGCCCCTTCCTGCACCTTTGAAGCTATTTTTTAAAAAAACTAGTAAAATACACCAACAAACAGAAAAATCCACATCAATGAAGACAGTTCTAACTCACTCAAGGATAGCGTACAGCTGCCCATGTGGTTTTCAAGGCCGCAAATCTACACAAGCAACAGCCACATCTTTCTCTTGCAGACTGAGTGGTGAGGCAAACCACCAATCTTTGGGTTAGCAGTGGAGGACCCCAACTAGGAAACCATCTGGGTTCTTTAGAAGCTATACGTTACGAAATGAGCAGGAAATTCGGGGCTCTGATAGGTAAGGCAATGATAAAAGCGAATGTGTGTTTTAATTATGAGAGCATTTAGTTAAAAAAAAGAAAGAGTACATTTTTCTGAGATGTAACCATCATTTGCTGTAGTCATGCATTAAAGGCCTCCTGGAAACTTGAAAGAATGTGTCTTCCTTTGCCACAAAGTGCTTCTAAATATTTTTTAATTAGTTGAGATGTAATACATATATCATTCCACATTTTATTCATCATGTTAAGTAGAATGTACAACTGCTGCTACAGTTTCCATTCATTTTCTTCATGGACTCCCTGACGTCATCTCCCTTTTACCTACCCCTCACACAGGGTACCCCCTCTCTCCCGAACCCCTTATTGTACTTGGTGTCCCTATAGATTTCTCAATCCTGATAAAATTTTCTACTGTAAAACAGAAAAGCATATCACACAGTTTCAAAACAGTGTTCTGCATTGACACAACACCTCTGAGATGCATTCTAATAAGAACATACAGAAACCGATGAACACAATATAAACCAAAAGTACAGACAGTTTTGGAAACCAGATCAGCCCCGTATGCATCATGGGCAGGAGTGGGGATCTGCTGACAAAATTTTAACTGTCAGGTCAGATTTATGTCTTTCATCTTCTTTATTTCTCACTCACAAGGGAAAATTTGATGTACTGAGATGTGAGAACTGAATATGAATGGTAACCTCATTTTTATATAGAAATATGTACTTGGTATATTCAACTTCAGTGGAAGATAAGTAGGAATATTGACAAAGACCCAGATTACTTATGTAATACTAGCTTGATTTCAGTCTATGCAGTTATTTGTAAAACTTGTATCATTTAATATCTGCACCAGCCTCTCTTTTTGTGGCATTCTGGCTTTGAGGCATTGTGGTCCAAGTAGAAGGACAGGTTGCTGGATGTAATTGGATTCTTTTCCTCTTTTCTGCTCCAATACTATCTCTGACTACTGCCATACCGCTTCTCAGAAGGCAGAAATGTATAGGAAAGAATAGGAGGCAACGTTGGAGGTGGGGTGAGAGGAACAGTCTCACCCACTTAAAAATGATGGGAATGAAATTACAGCTCTCCAGAGTAGACTGGGAACACACTTCATCTTGTCCGTCCTCCACCACCGCACCCTCCCCGTCTCAACCTTGGCCCTCAATCTCTCTTCCTTGCCCTAGCCTATGTTTCTGCATCTGTGGGACATGGAGGGAGTTTCACAGCCCCTCTGCTTTCCTGTAAACTATATAATTTAAAGGCATGATATAAGAATAAAAGACTGTGCTTAAAATATTTGTTAAGATCTGTTTTTGACTCAATGGTCCTTTGAGTTTTGTTTTCTCTTCTTGTTGACACATTTTCTTGCTTTGGTTTCAAAGGGAAAAACATTCAATATGGTAAAGCAAAACAGTAATGTGCATTTGTCTTCATTCGCTCGTACTAAGCTATCAGGAATACCCTCATGTGTGACTAACAAACAGCTTTATTTTCTCACAGTTTAAGAGGCTGGACCTCTGAGTCCAGAGTGCCAGCTTCAGAGGGTGGTCTTTTCTCTGTCAGTTTTGGGGGACAGCCCTGTCGCTTTAATTTTTTTCTCTCTGTTCCCTGCAGATCTCAGTGTGGCTTAATATCTTGCCCCACCCTGCTCAGTCATTTAATCTCTTTTACATCTCAAGAGATTGACTCAAAACACAACCTATCTTTATCTTGCCTCACTAACATAACAAAATTACTCATTCCCAAATGATGCGATAGTGGCCAGTATAAAGGGGAGCATTTACAACACATATTCGGGAGTCCAGTCCAATCCCTCACAGCATAATAGCAGCTGGCTGCAGTGGAAGGGGCTGCATCACAAAGCTTTGACTCAACCCAGAACCCGATGACCAAGGTGTTATTGATCCTCAAGAAACCCAATTAATTGTGTAGAATACTACCAATTTTCCATGTTCTGAAAAGAAAAGTAAAATGGGGTTTTAATTCCTTCTTTTCCATCAACTTTCTGTTTGTTTATCCTCTTCTCACTACAAGTTTACAGTGGAATTTGTAGTAATAAAATTCAGCTCTCTTCTGTATCAAAAAGGAAAGAAATCTGGAATTTTAGTAGTTTTTTATGCACAAAAATACAAGTTCAAAATATGAATAGCCTTATCTTCTTGACACTGCTCATGACAGCAATTCATTGTAAACACATGTTTATACTATGACTGATGGCAGACATGCTTTAATACTTACTTTTCCTTCTTCCAGTTTTGTTCTTATGGAAAAATTATAATTCCCCCACCATAGAAGGTTTTTGTTTTCTCATACATTGGTTGATCAATAAATATTTGGACCCTGAGTTCCTCTGGCAAAACCCATTAAGGTATAGTAAGAAACAAAAACAAGATACAACCTAGGGGTTGTCTGTGCTAAACTGCTCTTTCTCAATAAATGAATGCCTTCTGAAAGGTATTTATAATCAATACTTATAAAAGTAAAGACACTAGAAATCATCTGTTTTTTTCATCCGTTATTTTTGTTCAATCTGGAGCACAGCACCCTAACTACAGTCATCCTTTCCACTTGCTGGGAAACTGAGATCCTTGCCTAGAAGGGTTCCACACTTTCAAAGGTGATAGTTTAGTAAAAAGATAAGGAGCAGCTTGACACACATCTTCAATCTTGGTTCAGGAAAGGGGATTTGCTACAGTGTGATTTAGGGATTCCCCAACCAGTGGACTGAAATCTTGATTTGTTCCTGGCAAATCTTGATTTGAAATCTTGATTGTTCCTGAATTGTTTTCCTATAGCTGGCTTCTTGTAGTATAGTAGCAAAAATGTGCTATTAGAAATGAAAGGTGGGATAGAAAGAGGGAATTCCCGATTATAAAGATCTACATATAACCTCCTCCCTGGGGTACAGACAGCAGGCAAGTGGGTGAAGGAAGACATCGGATAGTGTATGATATGACAAAATAATAATAATTTATCATTTCTTAAGGGTTTATGAGGGAGGGGGAAATGAGTTGATACCATGGGCTTAAATGAAAAGCAAATGTTTTGAGAATTAAGATGGCAACAAATGTACAAACGTGCTTGGCATACAATGGATGGATGTGTGGATTGTGATGCGTTGTATAAGCCCCCAATTAGCTGATTGAAAACATAAAAACAAACAGAAAGAAATGAAAGGGACGAGGACCTGGAACCATGCAAAGACTTGGGCAATGAAAACAGTAGCCAAGAGATGATTTCAAACAGCAAAGCAAGCATTCTCTCCCTTTGCAGAAAACTGAAATCCATGATTTCCGAGTTGCGAGGTTGGAGCAAGTTCTTGTTACAGGTTGATTGTTTTTCTTTTCTGATGAGAATTAGCTGATCCATCATGGTCACTCAGTTCAACAAAGGCCTCAATCCTCCATAGCAATTACATGTAATTTGTCTTTCCAACTCTTAACAAAGCCACTTTCAACTCTATCCAAACCTACTCCAACCTCTGATCTCCTCTACATCTCTAGCTTCCGTATCTAGCCCTCCAGCTATTTCACAAAGAATTTAGTAGCCATCATAGAAACACACAGGAACTGTTCCAACTTTCCACTACAAAGTACACTAAGCTATTAAATCTGTTCCCGGTCTTCCCTACCTGTTTCAAACAAAGGTAGCTTCCTCCTAACAAAGCCCAGTCTTTCTCATGTACCTTAAATTTCATTTTTATTCAACTTCTTCAGAATGTAATATAGTCAAGTATTCTCTCTAAGTCTATCCTATTCTGTATCATTTTTGGCTCTTTTCCAGACATTTAAAAATATTTTAATATTCTTCATCCTTAAAATTCCTGCACTCACATCTCTTTCTAATAATTATAAAAACCGTAATGACAACTCTAGTTTATTGAGCATCTACTATATAAATACATCTCAGACATCTATTTTATTAACTTTGTCAATTCTTTCATTTGTTTGTATGAGATACAGTGTATTTCTATCTACATTTTACAGATGAAAGAATGGAGACACAGAAGATAACTCTTGTTTCATTCATACCAGAAAAGTGAAATGAGGCTACATTTTTTGAGAACTTGCATTAGACTAATGATCGGGTCAGAACTGGAGGGAGTCAGGAACTCATTCTGCTTGAAGTGTGAGCTTCAGGATATAGTCAGTCAGTTCCCTTATGAAGATGTTGTTGCTTACGGAGTAGCTGACTCAAAGAAGAAAATGGATTGTAGGGAAGTCTGGCAATGTAAGAGAACTTGAGTCTCTATTTACAATAGATTAAAAGGCATGATAGAATCAGTAACAAGGATATGGAAGCGAAGGCTACCATCTCTTTCCAAGAACATACCATATATACTCGAGTATAAGCCTACCCGAATATCAGCCAAGGCACCTAATTTTACCACAAAAACTGCATTAAAAATGTGTTGTAAAACGTGGCTTAACCATGAGAATATACAGTGTCTCAATTTGGATGATCTGGTTTTCTCATGCCTATGGAGGAGGAGAGGTATTCCTGTAGGAATTTGAGTTATTCATCGACAGTCTGCCATAAAGTGCACGGTGGCTTCTTCTAGGCTTCTAAAGAGGAGTCAGTGGAGTTGAGACAGAGTGTGAAATGCAATAACTCAGAATTAGTCCTTGATAAATGTAGGACGACTTACCAGGACGCTTCCATGTTGTTGGTTGGGGTGATAGTGCTCTTCTACTAGTGGCAAACACGGGAGGAGGAGCTGGCCTAGCAAGAAAGAGGATGGATTTTATTTTGGACATTGAGAGCTTGAAATGCCTGGTGTGGATGTCTCAGAGATAAGCAGGTAAGAGTGTGAGAGGCAGTCACAAAGAGAATTAACCAATCCCAAGATTCAAATTCACACTTTGTAGAAGATGCCCTTTGAGATTGTCACATAGCATGACAGTCAGAAATCTATAGCCAGCCCAATGAAGAGAGTGAGCATAATTCCCAGTGGTGGTTGTCCGGCCAGAGTGGGCCTTTTCTCTTCAGTGTTTAGAACAGGGCGAGTGGAAAACGAGCAAATGACAGTCTGCCTTCCTCCTGAACACTGCCAAGCAGCGTGGTTTTGCTCTTCTTTCTTTCTCCTTTTTAAAAATGCATTTCATTGCTAGAAAGTTTTTCCTACTATGAACTATTGAATTCTGTTTCCATGTTGTTTTAAAATAAAATATGAAAGTGTAGCAGAGTCCTTCATTTTGTTAACTTTCTAAAGCTTTAGGAATTACTTTCCATGTCCAGGTATACCACTGTATTAGTCGAAAATATGTATAAATAATCCGTGCTTTGAATACTTTTGGGGGAACTTATCAAGAACAGGGTACTGTGCATATATTGTACATAATATTTACAATACATCTGAATTGCTCATTCTAAACCATGGAGTCTGTGAGGCCCTTAACAATTCCAATGCCCAGGCTCCTCCCAAGACCAATGACATTCCAATCTTGGAGGACAGCCCAAATGGCTGTCTATTTTTAATTTCCTCTAGTGATACCAATGTGCAGGCATGGTTAAGAATCACTGGTTAAGAACCACATAGCAACCCTAAGACCTTTGCACACCAGGCTACCTCTGAATAAACTTCATCACACGTCAAACTAATCTTGTGCCTCCAACAGGATTATTGATAAATATGTTAAAACAGATGGGAAAAGAATTGTTATCTTCCTGTACTTTCCCAAATCATCAAATAAATATGTCCAAAGTCTGAAGTGTCAGACAATTTGGCTGTTGAACACACCTGAATATTTGTATGACTATTAGCTCTGTTTTAAATGACCATCTATGGTGCTTGCAAAATGGGAAGGTTGTCTGAACACATCTGAGGGTATAAACCTCGCAGCACAGGATTGACATTAAGACACAGGACACAGTGTAAATCGATTCCTGGAGGTATCTTGGAGATGATAGTGCATCTTGATGTTTCAAAATTATTAGTAAAGCTTTAGTTGAACTCTTGACCTTATTTAGCAAGTAACTTAATTATATTTTGTTTTGCATAAAATTATTATTTTCCTAAGCCTGGAGATAGCTGTATATAAATGAAGCATCTGCTGTGTATGATGTACAAATGTCTGGATTCCCAAAGGACACATTTCAAAAAATCAGATTTTCCTGTTATATTTGGCACACTTTCCAAGGTCTTCAAATAATGAACATGTTTTCTGCAAGATACATATTTTCGACATCTGTGGAACAGATTTTTATCTCTATCGACATCTAGTTAGTATTTACTTTCTTTAGACTAGTGGTGCTTTATTTTAACATTAGATTTTAAAATTCTAAGAAATTAGAGTTGCACTTGTTTGAGGTCATTATGTTATTACATTTAGAATTGTTTTTATTATTTCTTCAATATTCTCTATTTAGTGCCACCCATGATTTCATGTTAGCAACTTCTTCTGTCGATCGATCAGTCTTGTGACAGATATTTTCTTTATGCAGAAATGACTCACTTTGAATTTTTCAAAAAGAGAGTGGGAAAATGCTTTCTTCTCACACCATTTTTGGTCATAGATTCCTGCAAGTGTGACAACTTCTGAATAATGATAAACCAAGATGTTTCTAGAGAAAAAAGAAATTCCCCAATATCTCTTCTTTTGCTAGTTTCCATTAAACGAAGGGGAAGGATCCATGGGCTATGTAGTTGGGAGTCTATGAAGAATATTCACCAGCTAGCTGCCTCTGATATTTCCAGAGATGTAACCTGTAACATTAGCTTCAGAAGGAGAATAAAGTGGACAACTTTACATTAATGGCTTTTTATTGAATTGCTCATGTTATGGAAATTTTAATTGAATTTTATTGAGTTATGCAGTTGGTGGCCTTGATGTCCGCTGGTTTAATGCTTTGTCTCATTGGGTTTAAAGTGCTCTCTTCACATGTGTTGATGGAGTCTAGATAACTATAAATATATTTGGGAATGGTGCACTTTTTGTCAGTAATAGTTGTGCTTTGACAACTAAGGATTTAGCACATTTGTCATTTTTTGACTTCTTATCATAATATGTATGTATTATCATTTCATATACGTGATTCTACATATGAAAATTTTGAGGTGGTTTAAAAGTATATGACACAATATCAAAATAAATCATTTAAATCACACTCACTCACAAGGCAACATGTTATAGCAGGAAACGTAGAAGCTTCTTCATGTGCCACCTGCGTGATTTTGCATAAGTACATAATTGTTTCCTTCCTGAAGTACCACCTGGGAGCTCTGGTGGTGGAGGGAGTGGTATGCAATGAACTGCGAACTTCAAGTTCAGCACTTTGAACCCACAAGGCCCTCTGTGCAAATTATACAAGGCTGTCTCCTCCTGTGAAGTCTGAAGGTCTTAGAAACTTCAAGGCACTTCTATTCTGTCTCATAGGATTGCAACATTGACGGGAGGGCAGGATTTGGGTTGGTTTAGGACCACTTTGCAGCGTTGCTGTGAAATTGTTGTTTCAGGCAGAGTGGATGCTTGGTATATTTTCTCATCACGTCACAAAATATATTTGAACATCTTTAATCACCTTTTTTGAAAATTAAAAAATCATTTTATGTATTTGACTATGCCTTTAATTGTGATACTACTATTAATAGCTGTTATTTATTGAGTGCTTACTGGGTATGAAGTTGTGCAAGCTGCCATTTATCTATAATTTTATTTTATCGTCAAAGTAATTCATTTCTGTCTGTTAAAGCTGTCATCATCTGAATAATACAAACATGCAATTATTAGTCTAGCCTTTCAAGAACTGGCTTTGAAACTGCTGTGGTGAGGAGCCAGAACTTTTTCCTATTGCCTCCTTTGGCAGTGAGGAGTTACTGCTGTGTCCTAGAACTATATCCATGTGTATTTGTGCATCTTTTTAGTCCTCTATGAAGACAAAGATATACATATTGCTAAGTTACTTACTACAGGAAAATGGGCATGTGAATGTTAGAGATTACCTAAATAATTTAAATAGTTTCCAATGGTAGAATTATTTCAGCTCTCCGAGACTTATTGAAATGCTGCAGTAACTGCGAATAATTTAGTATTTCTTCATAAATACCTACATTGGGGACCTTAAATATTGAAACAATATGAGAGACTCTAAACAATGCCTTGAAGTGCTCTGTCTTTCTACTTCCATATATGTTTGCATTTCTAGTATAAGCAAACTTCTCTATTGTATATTCTGTAGTAGTAGTTTACATCATGTGACTTTCACAAAAATTAATTTGAAAAATTCTTGCAAAGTAGATATGAAACTGCTTATCTTGTAAATGTTGATAATTTTTTTCAGATTCCCGAAAAAGGTTTGAAGTAAGGTAAATATAGTACCTTGCATGTTTCTTTTGTGACTATTGAAACTCTGCCAAATGAAAAACAGTAAAAATATATCACACCTTCAAAGAAATACCTCACTGTATTAATGTAACAAGTTTCTGAAGGTACAACTAAAGTATCATTAAGCTTCTTTGAAATTAGTAAAATGGATTTTTCAGATATATCTAATAAGAAGCAGAATATGTTCATGTGCAAGAGCAAAATGGAAAGACAGTATTTCTTAGAATTGAAAAGAAAACATTTATATAACCATACATTAACACAATAGAAAACAAAAAAGAATAATACTTTTAGAAAATATAAATAACCAAAATGCAAGATATGAAAGGCCTGTTGAAAGGGTTCATTCATAAGATGATCCTAGGGTAGAA
Source organism: Nesogale talazaci (assembly GCA_004026705.1). Taxonomy (NCBI): domain Eukaryota; kingdom Metazoa; phylum Chordata; class Mammalia; order Afrosoricida; family Tenrecidae; genus Nesogale; species Nesogale talazaci. The sequence goes on along the minus strand of PVJH01004717.1, from coordinate 84,362 downwards.
TTTCAGGGCTAAGAAAGCCTGTAAGGTTTCAAGAGACGCAGTTTTTTGTGGCGGACTGAAAACATCTCCACTCTGAGCTCTGGGCACTAGGAGCAGAAGGGTGTGGCACTTTAGAGGAGATGCTGTGAAGACGAGAAGAAGCTAGCAATTAGATGAAACTTTTAAGATATTTCTTCCTGACTGAAGAGAGAGAGGTGGTACCAGTGAGAGAAGCCAGTGAAAAAGAGGCTTCTTTATTTAAGATAGGCACATCAGCAGCTTTATAGGCTAAAAACTTATGATAGAGCCCAATAATTAGTAGGATCCCTGGTGGCATAATGGAGTACTGCCGGGGCTGTTGACCACAAGGTTAGTTTTTCGAAACCACCAGCCTCGCCAGGAGAGAGAGATGAGGCTTTCTGCACCTATAAAGCATTACTGTTTGGGAAACGCACAGGAGCAGTTCTCCTCCGCCCTAGAGTGCTGCTGCGAGCTGGAGCCACCTCCATGGTAGGAGTTTGAACCCGAAAGAGGAGCATACACATGCAAGAGCCAGATTACTTTCTATGTACCACATTCCTTTGAAAATTATTTTCCATAACCTTTAATCACATTAGCTAGGTGCTACTGGTATCCTTAATTTCCAGGTCAGGAAAGGGAGTCAAAGGATTGGGGGTAACTGGTAAATTAAATGTGAAGCTAGACTGAGTGTGAGTCTAGTGACCTGCCTTTTAGCTATTCTAGTAATCTATTCAGCCTGCGTTGGAGAACAAAAACATGATTTTCAAGGAGAAAAGTGAAGAAACTCTAAAATTATTATTTAAATTAAAGACTCATTTTGTATTATTAAAATAGGAATTATTAAAAATAAGTATGATCTGTTTCTCCTCCATGCAACAGAAGACAAGGGTATCCGATACACGAGAGGGAAGACGTTGGGCCAAAGGTCGTGGGTGATTGTTAAAGTGTTAAGCATTGTCTTCCTCCCACAACCATCCTTGGTTAGCTTAAAAGCAGAGAGGAGGTGAAAGCTGAGGGCTGGAAATGTTGAAAAAAACTGTGAGGATTAGAAGATGGAATGAGAAGAAAATGTTGTCAAACTGCATCGTGAGGTATTAATTAAATGTACAAACTCAGAGAGAATTATTGAAGTCAGCTCTCTCTTCCTTTAGGGAACTTGGTAGTAGGCAGGGACTTTTGAAAATTGGGTTGTTTCCCCAGCAGCTTCATGCCAGAAAGAGGGAGCTTCCTCTGCTCTCACAGTTCTGCAACCTTGGAGGCTCGCTACTGATCCTCTCTGAGTTGACATCCTCTCAGCAGCAGTGGGTTTGGGTTGGGTTTGATCATCCATTTCTTAGCTACGTGATGTTGGTCACATGACTTAGCTTCTAAACTTTGTTGCTCTCATATATAAAACTGAATGAAGATAACCTAACAACAACTTACTGCTTTTGCCATTAGGACAGATTTTATCCTGCTTTATTCATTGTAGATTTCTGGACTAGTCTTCAGATATGATTATCTTTAAGTTTTAACTGGCTTGTCGAACTAAACAAGAAATTGTATAGGATTTAATGGGAAGTGTATTGAATATCTTTACCTGGGAATTGATACGTGTGTACTTTATTCTCTCAGTTTCTAAAGTGCTTAGTCTCTTTGGTGTTGTTTGGGGGTGTTTTAATTATTCTATTTGCTTTTCTTTACTTGGATTTAGGAATTTATTGTAGTTTTTGATGTCAGTTTAAAGAACGTCATCAGTTTTTCCATTTGGCAACTTATACCTATTTTGTTTTCACAACTTTTGTTGCAATCCATTTCCCTGTATCCATTCATTTCTTTCCTGCCCCTTGCTGCCTTGGATTTCTCGTATCCATATGGGAGGATTTTCTGTTACCTAGTTTTCCCGGGTGGTCCATATACAAGAGAAAGACCCTCTGACATTATATGAAGCTCTAACTGGTGGAATATGCTTCTCAAAACCGCCTTCTGACGATGCAAGATAAGGAGTTCCAGTCAATCCATAGGCAGAATTTTCAACCAGTCCTGTCTTTTCAGCTCCATGCAAGTCTGTGTCCTCTTCATTCTGGAACCTACTGTGGTCCCATGCTAAGCCCTGCAGAAGACCTTAACTCTATTGCAAACAGCCTTTCTTCACCTCCTCTTATCACAAGCCTGTGGGCTGTCACTTTCTCTACTCCTTGAAGTGGACTTTTCTCTGCCAATATTTTCTGAATGCATCCACGCTTTGAGTCCATTGTTGACTACTAGCTAGTATTTTTCCTGATGGAGGAAAAACTTGGTCATTTTTGTGTAGTTTGGGCATGCAGAAGGATCGGATGATCATGTTTAATCGGACACTGGTGTTACATTTTCCAGTGGTGTTGTTGTATAGGCAAATTAGAGTTTGGCATTGCTCTTAGGGTATAAAGAGTATGATTTTTGTATGCTGATCTTGCAGTCAGCTACTATTTCTGATCGTTTCAAAATGGATTCTCCCAACATTTTAATTATGAACATATAACTTCTGTAACAATGACAAGGTTGTTTCTTTTTATATCTTTTTGGGGGTTTGGGTATTATTTTAATTAGTACCTTTACCATGTAGTATAGTAGTAGCCGAGGAGACCATGGCTGGTGGAAATACTTTTGTTATTTTATTATTAAAGATAAATTTACCATAGTTGGTGTTAGGTGTGTTCTGCTTTATTCATAATTTGCAGTAATCTTATTTTAAGATTACTTGTAAAAATAATAGTTACTAAAGCTGAGCCCCAGTGGCATAAGTGGTTGAGTGCAGGACTAGGGCCCACAGGCTTGGCGGTTCAAATCCAGCAGCAGCTCTCAGGAGCAGCGCTGGGTAGCTCCCATGACCACCAGAGGGCAGTGATGACCCCAAAGAAACAAAACAAACAAACAAAAAATAATAGTTACCAATATAAATTTCATCAATCACATTTATTGGTATGATCACATGACTTCTCTGTTTCCTGTTAGTAATGTAAATTATATGGATATTTTTGTTAATATTGTGCCCCCCTGCAAACTGGGGGGCTGGGCAAACTGTTATTTGACAGGAGTTTTATTATTCATGACTAAATTTCTGGTTTTAGTCTTTGATTTAGTATTTTCACATATATATTAATAAGTGAGAGTGGCTTGTAGTATTTTTCATTTCAATTTTCATGATATATAAGCCATGTTTAATGAGTTGGATACTTTAATCTTCTCTTGAGGCCCAGAAAATTTATAAATTTGAAATAAGGAACTTGCCTATACATGTTCCTGAAATATTCTTGTTTTTGAAAGGAGTATTTTTTTCATTATCATTAAGTTTTATCTAAAATTAGTGGTTTAACATCTGAGTCATTTTGATAATTTGTTTTTATAGAACACTGTCCATCTTACATATGCTTTCCAATTTATATATGTGTGGTAAATACTGTTCTCTTATGATACTCTAAATAGCCATCTTAATTCCCAATGTTACTTATTTTGTCCTTTTCCCACATCTTTTAAAAATCACAATTGCCAAAAGTTTGATGACTATATTGGTCTTCTAGAGTCAGTCTGGTTTAATAGAGCAGTATGCTCATTTTTATTTCATATTTTATTCATTTTTACTCATAATTTTACTAGACTTCTCCTTTTTATTTTTCAGTAGTTCATTTATTTTAATGATTTCTTGTTTTTTTCTTCTTTTTTAGTCTTCTCATTTTTATCTTCTTAAAAAATATATCCTGAATATTGTCTTAGCTAAACCCCATTAGTTTTAGTTGTCTTATATTTTTTTATTGATCAACTTATTGAAGGCTCTTCCAAATATTATAACAATTCATAAATCAATTACATCAGGTGAAATTGTACAGATGCTGTCATCATCATTTCCAAACATTTTATTTCTATTTCAGCCCCTTGCTATCAGCTCCTCCTTCTTTAAAAAAATCATTTTATCAGGGGCTCTTACAGCTCTTACCACAATCCGTACATCCCATATATTGTATTGAGCACATTTGCACACACATTGCCATCATTATTTTCAAAGCATTTTCTTTCTGCTTGAGTCCTTGATAGCAGCTCCTCATTCTCCTTCCTCCCCAATCCTTCCTACCTCATGAACCCTTGATGATTCATAAATTACTGTACATACTCATGTAAGATGAGTTTTCCAGCACATTTTTAATGCAGTCTTTGTGGTAAAATTTGGTACATTGGCTGATATTTGGATTGGCTTATACTTGAGTATACACAGTATTTTTCCCCCATGTCTTACATAGACTGCTGTTGCTTTTACTCGCTTTTCTGTGGTCCATCCCTTAGGAAGGGATTATATGTAGATCATTGGGATCAATTTCTTCTTTCTTCCCACCTGTCCTTTAAACTCTCTTGGTATCTCTCTCCTCACTTTTGGTCCTGAGGTGTTTATCTGTTCTGGATTCCCTATGTTGCAAGCTCTTTTCTGTAGCAGTGTACATACTCTGATCTAGCCAGATTTGTAAGGTAGAATTGAGGTCATAGGAATGAGAGGAAAGTTATATCTTTCATCCATGCTATACTTCACCCTGACTGACTGTCCTTTTCCTTGTGACCCTTCTGCAAGGATAGGTCCAACTGTCTAGAAGTTGTTGTTCTGGGTCTTTGATGCCTGATCTCTGATCCCATGGACATCTCATGATCACACAGACTGAGGTGCTTCTTCCACGTGGGCTATGTTGCTTCTGAGCGAGATGGCTGTTTGTTTATCTTCAAGCCTTTAAGACTGCAGACACTGTATCTTTTTTTACCCCCATCACTGCCTTGGTGAGAGCAGGAAGCCTAACCTTACTCCTGGAGAGCTGCTGCTAGATTGTGAGTCCCAGTCCCCCACACAACCACTGCGCCACCAGCACTCAGCTGACACTGTATCTTTTGATAGCCAGGCACACTTGACTTTCCTCACCACATTTCCTTATGTGTCAATTTTATCTTCAACAATCATGTCAGGAAGGTGAGCATCATGAAATGCCAGTTTAATTTCTTTTTTAAAAAATGTCCTTGAACTGAGGAAGCACTTGAGTTGAGGCCCGTACCTCAATCTGCTACCTCAATACTTAAATATGTGTACATAGAGCTATTTCCTTATTGTTACATGTATTTGCATATGTACATGCCTCTATTTAGACCTCTATAAATGCCCTTTGCCTCCTAATATTTTCCTCTATTTCCTTTTGTTTTCCTCTTTTCCCACTGTCATATTCTGCCTTCATTTGGGTTTCAGCAATTTCTCTCAGCTACTCTGCCCTTGATCAAGCCCCACCAGGCATCCTATACCCCCCTAGCCATTGATTTCAGATCACTTGTTGTTCCCTTGTTCCTGGGTTAGTTGACACCCCCCTTATATTCCCCCCCGCCCAACTCTCTCCCACGACACCTGAAACCACCGTGGGTCTCATTGTTTTTTGTTTATTTTGCCTATCTTATCTAGATAGAGATGCAGAGAATAATAAGCACAAAAACAAGCCAGAGAAAAAAAAATAAACAACAACAAAAAACAATGACAAAAAAAGAAAAACCTATAAATAGTTCCAGGTCTGTTTGTTTCACGATTAGGAGTGTTTTTCAGTCAAACCTGGCCCTATATCCTGCCCCCAAAGTCTATTTTTGGTATTCCCTAGGAACTTCGTTACCTTGCACCCCTTGCTGCTCTGTTGCACCCCCTTAGTGTTTCGCCAAGTGTGATGGGATCAGATGGGGCACAATTCTCACATTGTCTTTAGTGTTGTCCTCGTAGCACTAAGGACCAGTGAGGGACATCATGTCTGTGTCTTGTGGTGGGACCGGCCCTATTGTCCTCTCTGTGCATTGCTTGCTCTGAACAGGAATATTGTCCCCTGGACTTGGTAGAACCAGGATGTTTTCCACTCTCTCTCCTTCCCTCTTCATTTCATCCTATGTCCTCTGATCAGACGTGCCCCTTTCCCCTGGCAATATCACCTCCTCTTTATCCCTTTTTTCATCCCCCCACCCTTGTGAACCCTTAATAAATTATATATTGTTATTTTCAACTTGTCTTAATTGTTGATGAGTTCTAAATAGTTTACAATACAGCAACACATGTGGGTAAATGCATTATAACTAGAGAAGCATTTTCCTATGTCTTTCATATATGCTTGGAAAATGTGCTCAGTATGGCAGTAAAGCACCAGAACCTAAAGGAATGTGTGTGCTAAATTACAAAACTAACTTGTATAAGCATACTAAAAAGCATGAAAGTTCTGAGAATAAGGTAAAGGAAATTGCATTTTTCTTTCTCGTTTAAGGAATGAGTACTATACTGCAACACCCCATGAAATGAGACACACACTAATGAAGTACTGATACACCTTGTCTGTTAATCCACAATGAAGCAGATAGGCAGCACCGGTGTACTAGGAGATTAAGCATTAGTGTGCTAACCAAAAGGTTGTAATTAACCACCAGTTGTACAGGGAAAAGATGAGACAGTCTTACAGCCTCAGAAAGCCTTAGGAGCAGATCTACTCTGTGCTATGTGATCCCTGTGAGCCATAACTGACCCAAAGTGGTCATGATTTTAGGGTAATGATGCAAATGGACTTAAAAAAATACAGGTTTTGTAAATAGCCATAAAAAGTTATTGTTTTGTACACATGTCATAGAGAATCCACAAAGTTGATCATTTGTTTCAGATTCAAGATTCCTCTCTTCTGCCACACAGTCTAAATGCCACATCAACAGAGTATATGCTTCTTGCTTTCCCTCAAATTAGTTAATTTAATAAGTATTTTCATTGTGCTTAGTGGACTTGAAAGTGGGGTTGCTAGCTATAAACAAACTTCAGTTTATTTACTGAAATCCATTTTCAGATTTTGCAATATGGGTCAACAGTATTCCTCAGCGCTGACCTGGGGACTTGGTTGAGATTAGTTGTTTTTCACTTGCACTGTTGAAATAAATTACATGTACTTCAGTTTATATTAGAACTAAATTGAGACCTAGATGGTTCAAAGGAGCATATTCTAAATAAAGCAAATTAAAAGTCTAGTATCCAAATATTGAGCATCTTATCCCTATAACTTGGCTACCACATACACAACTGGGATGAAACAAACACATGCAAGAAAAGAAATGATGAATTAGGAAGTACAACTAGTCTTTAGAAGTTGTATGGAAGAATTATCTCTGAAATTCATAGGGATTAGGACTAACCATCAGAAATGAGCAAAGAATCCAGGTCATATCTTTAAACTTTGCTCTTGTTTTTGGTTACTGTCAAGGTTCCTCCATAGAAAATATATAGACAAGTAAAAATCAAAGAGCAAAATGTTTCTGGCTCTTGCCCCATTCTTATCATTGCTGGTATGTTCTAGATCGTTGTTGCAGCCATGGTGCTTTTTGAACACCTTCCAACTTGGGATGCTCAACTTGCAGCACTACTGTCTCAGGCCATATTCCTTTGTGATTCATATGATTTTCATGGGCTAATTTTTAGAAGGAGAGTAGCATGCCTTGTTTCCTAATCTTGTCTTGGTCCGGAATCTCCACTGAAACCTGTTCACCATGGTTGAAGTACTGGCCATCTGCAGCCTACCATAAGCCACAACAGCGTAGCAATCTCAGCAATGAGTAGCACTTTTAAACCTTAACTTGGTGGTTAAAACCTTAACTTGGAGACAAGGCATGCCCCCATGTCTCACAAACAGAAGGAATCACAAGTGATGAATAATTACTATAATATGCTTAATATATGAAGTGAAGTATGAGAAAGAGCATTCAGGAAAGATGATTTTATCAGATTGAAATTATCATCTTTATGAGCATACAGTGAAGTACAAAGTCAATGTAGTTTTGGAGAGCTTCCATAGGCTATCTCTCATCAGTGCTACAACTTTGTGAGATACAGTAAAGTTAATAGCATTTAAATGATGAAAAAGATAAATTAACATCTGGTGAATTTTAACAAAATAAATACTAGGAACAATTTGGGCCCAAATTAGAGATTATGAATTGATATCTAACTTTGGTATTAGAGTAGTGCTGTGGGGATAGGGTAAGATTATGCTTTTGTTTTATGTTTTCCATATTGTAAAAGATTCTGTTTGTTGGTTTTAGTTCTGCTATTTTTGTTTTGTTGCTTTTCCATTTGACACAATATGAGTGGATCTGACAAAGAGAGAAATTGCTTCTGTTGCTAGATCCAGTTTATAGAGAATCTTAACAGCATTTTCACAGAGAATTTGCACCAATTGTGAAATGAGTAGTAGCTTTTACCCAAAAAAGAAAGAAAAAGAAATTATAGGCCCTTTGAAGAGAGGTCATAGGTATCTAATGATGGGCATATTCACAGTGATTAAAAATCATAAAGAAAAAAGATCTATGAAATCAGAGCCAGTGACTTGATTAGCTTTTCAAATGATTTGATTAAAGCACAGATTGCAGTGTAATACCACAGAAACCATGCCCAAGTTCTTTAAAATACATATGCTGTTCTTGTACCAGGCTTTTAGCCAAATGTTATTTTATTGTCTCTGGTACTTTGCGTGTAATAATTGTATTAGAGGAAAGTAACGGTGGATCATTTTTCCTTTTAGAAGGATGTGGGGTCTGCCAACATAACCCTAACAGCAGCACAGATCAAACAACATCGAAGAAACTTCACTTACTAAGGACAGATATAAACAATGTAGCCAAAATAATTATGCAAGGTCCCTGTAACTTCACTTAAATGAGAGGAAGAATGATTCCAATAATTATCTCTCAAGAAGAAATTCCAGTAAAAGAGTAATTTTAATTTCTCTTGGGTTTAAGTTTACAGTCAGGTTAGCCTCGTTTAAAAAATGTGCAAATGGAGTTGGGTGACACTCTCAGTTTTTGCTATCATCGCTATCGTGTGCCCCATAAAGATGATAAGGTTTCTAATTTCTGAAAACAGTTCTTCACTCAGCCAGGTGAAGTAAGCATTTGGAATGCAAGCCGTGAACTGGAGCTGAGTAACTCGGAGGAGAAGGGTGCTTCCTGCTCGTATTCAGTGCGCATCTCTTGCTGTTTGTATTTGCAGAGCATCTGTACCACCACCACTGCGTTCCTGCACTTTTTCTTCCTGGCTTCATTCTGCTGGGTTCTGACTGAGGCGTGGCAGTCATATATGGCTGTCACTGGAAAAATTAGGACCCGGCTTATCAGGAAACGCTTTCTGTGCCTTGGATGGGGTAAGCACACTTGATATAACCCTGATGGTCTTGTTAAACTAACTCTGTACACACATTCTGAAACAGGATAGAGTGATTATTCTAAGACTACTTTTCTTTAGGTCTAACTTGATATATGGCAGTAGAATTATGTTTTTGAATCTTGGTCGATTATGTGGACTTTTAAAAAGGGCAAAGTGTTGAATGATCACAGATTTCTACAAGTGGAGAAGAAAATGAACCTTTACCAAAATAGTTTTTAAAAAGTTGAAAATACTCTAACACTCTGGCGTCCAAAGCACGTGGAGGCATGGAGCCTATTGTTGGCACCGCAGAACAATGAAAGACTAAAGCTATTCATGTGAAAGAGGGAAAGAGTCACTCAGAGACTGAGTGAAGTCTTGTCATGGGGCCTTCAAAAGAAAAAAGTGGAATTGCTTTCAGCCGGAAAAGTGAGTACACATTTAGATATCTTTATCAGGAAAACTTTCTGCATTATTAGGAAAAATATGCCTACAAAATGGATATGTTGACAATCTATAGATTCCATTGGGCCAATTCTAATTATAATCTAACTTAAGGAATCAGAAAACTTGCTGTTTTATTATGTTTGCTTTTGATTTTTGTACACGGGGAGATTTTAGGCCAGACATATAACAAAGCACTGACATATTAAAAGATGGGAAAGTAGGATGCTAGAGAGAACCTGGGGAATTGTGAAGAAGTGTACTTATTACAGTATTGGAATAATTTCTCCTGGGTGCTAGGATCACATGTGCTTAAAGATTAAGTATTAAGTTTCAACCAGGTTGTCTCACATTTGACTACTGTAGTAGAGTTTTTTGCAGAAGCAAAAGAGAAAAGATTTAAGATAATTGGAAAATGTGTCCTACTTGGACTTTCATGACACTTAGTCTAGGTTCCATACCAAATGCCTCTTGAAAATAAGATTACATTCTGTCAAAAGGCCATTTTCTCAGCAATTGATAGCATAGATTCAGAAAATAAGTGAAGGGTGCAGTACAAAGACCAGTTGGAATCTGTCCCATGCAGCATTGTCATCCAAGACACTGAACAGAGAGTTCACAGCTGGTTCCTCTACAACCAGTACTAAAATAGTCCCAGAAAGTTCGACTAATCTTCCAGAACATCAGAAAGTCTGGAAGAGAACACAACAGTAGTATGAGTTTCGTCATCGTTATGGGGAAGTGTAAGATAAAAATGAAGAAACCTTGTTTTTTATTTTAAATCCAAATTGTATGGAAAGAAGATGATCAAACCGTCAATTCTGATCCAGGAGAGGGAAAGTATTTTTTTTCTTAATGAAGTTATTCCAATCAGTTCCAAAAAGGTGACAAAGTACGTGAATATGAAGAAATAACATATATGGATAACTACACATACTTGCTACAAAAGATGATTTGTCTCTCCTGAGATGCAACTGCAGGATCTCAGCATTGAACCTCATGAAAGTATACAATGTTCCCAGACAAGGTTCCCCTGAGGAGAGAGACTAGCCATGGGGAGGGAGGACGGTAGAAAGAAAGGAACTCAGAAGGATGCAGTCTAAGTGTTTAAGTAACAGACTTTATCAACCTGAAAGTATTAAGCAGGAAAAGAAAGCATAGTTGAAACCTTGAAAAGTGTAAATTACATAGATTAGACAGAGCTATAGTCACCAAAACACATGCAATGAAATCCGTGTAAGTCCCACAAATATAAACTAAAAGATGTTACTTAGTAGAATTGGGTCAGGCATTCAGGTAATTGAATTGGAAGAGGGATTGGGCAGGGTTTGGAGTTGCATGCATCTAAATGTTCCTGAAGAGAAACTGGCATGTATTCCACCTTCTTTCAGGAGGATGACCATAATAGCAGTCCCTTAGACCTCATTCATCCCGCACCTATGTTCTTGTTATTATAAGCAAATCATAAAAGAAGAGTTAAGTGATGAGCTTTCCCCCTCCTTCTGACTGCAAGTACAGCTTGATGGGGATCGATATATGGTTGACTAAATGTTCCATTTCTGTAATATTCCATCACACCCGACCATCCATTTTTTGCCTTTCTGATTTTATAGCTATAAATTTCCTTTATAACTGTAGCCCCCTGGGGAGGGAATAGCTTAAAAGATATACTAAATCTCTGTTATTCATTTCTGTTAAGCCCATGTCAAACGTGGTGGTAACCTAGCAACATCAGAGGAGTGCGCCGAGTTGAACACTGAGCTCTTGCGCACCTATTTTTGTGCTTGCAAAGAAGCCTGCAAGGGCGCCTTACTTCGTGAAGGGGGTCAGCGAAAGTTGGTCGAGGCATCCAGAGCTTGTCCCGGCTTTCCGTGGGCAGAAAATCGCAGTGTGTAAACAGCATGTGACATGTAACGATGCTTTCCTTGCAGGCTTACCAGCGTTAGTAGTGGCCACATCCGTTGGCTTCACCCGGACGAAAGGATACGGCACTGACCACTAGTAAGTCCATCCGCGGTGATGAGTCACATTTGTGTTTAAGCAAATCCTCAAATAGGCTTCATTAGTCTTGACCGACTAATGTCAGTCCACCTGATGGGTGGACTTTTGTCACTAAGTCAGGACCCATGGCAGAAACTGCATCCATGAGGAATAACGTAAGGCAGTACAACCGTGCAAAGGTTGGGGCGAAACACTGCAGCACTACTCTGATTCCTTGTTTTGATTTCACATCTCCTAGTAAGATAAGCATGTTGGACTTTTAAATATATTTCAATACTTTAGATGACCTATCTCAAATACTTAAAAAAAATCCATAGGATAAATCTTGGCATATTTTAAAATGTGATTGTAATCTGAGTTTCTCATTTTGTCCATGATAATATGTATTAGCATAAAATAAATTTTGTCACATTAGTTCAGGTTTTAGGCTGTGTTACAATAATATATTCTGAAAAAAAAAAGATATCAGATGAATCAATGGATTCCACATTAGCAAAGGCTCAGTTAATGGAAGTGAAACGATTATGAATGGCATCAACCTGTATTATTATAGCTGTAATATTGATAAATTGTATGATGAGATTTCTATGGAAAATTGATACTCAATATTTCATATTTAAAGAATACAATTCTGTCTTCTGCTTTATCTCCTCCTCATAAAGGGGAAAAAATTGACAATAGGGAAGGGAATAAGCCTTTATTAAAGAAATAAAATTTAAAGGGGGATGTGTAGTTCTGTTTAGTTGTCATCAGGATTGAGGTAAGAATCACTGCTAATTAAGCTTTCTCCTGGGTTCTTCCACATGAAGAATGTGCAAAGAGGCATCATTTCACCTCCCCATCCAAAAGAAACTTCCAAAGGATTGGAAGAAGTCATTTCCTTACTGCACTTGCTTTCCTCGTGCAATTATAAGTTAAAAATTCTGATAGCATACATTGCAGAGTGTATTTGTAGTGTAATTGAAGCACTATTGCCTTTAGGGTATTGCAGGTTTCACCAACGTGACTATTTTGGCATAAACCTAGTATTTGAAAAGCATCATAAAGGGAGGATAAAAGGAGTAGGATCATACATGATACGGTTGCTATTTTGAGTTTACAATTGCAGAGTCATACAATACAGTGAGTGATACATGTCAGTTTGAAGGTTACCTTAAACCAAGTACAGTGGAAATGGAATGGCACTTCCTGAGACTCCAAACTCAAGCGTTCTGCTAGACAAAGGACTTTCTCTCCAGGTATTTTATAGAAAGTAGACACTCAATCATCTCTTCCAAAGTGGCATAGTAGTAAGATTTGCCCTGTCTATGGCTATGACAAGAACAAAGAAATAAGGAGTGCAGACTTCAAACACACACAGACATTTGTGTGTGTGTGTATATATATAAACAACGCAGAGTTCATGTGCTCAAATAATGTTTTAAATTAAGATTTGATTTACATATTCAGTGTACAGTTCTGTGCGAGCTGATAAATGCATCACTGACATAACTGCACATGGGGGAGTCAATATGCAGTTGTACTTTTGAGGGCACTTCATAGATACTGTGAAGCGATATGTAGTATTGAAATGATCTAATGTCCAACATAGGTTCATGCAGTGGTGAGTGGGTCACATGTGCCCAGGAAGTAACTAAAGGGGGTCTCACACTTCCCTCCTGAATGATACACATAGATGTGACACCTTGCAGGATTTCCAGTGCCCAAATCCATGCCATTTCTTTTCTCTAGGCTGTGAAAAATTTCATACGTTTGCCTAAACGGACCACCATCCCTCTCTACCTCCAGACAAATTTCCTAAATGAAATAAAGCACTGCTGTATTTCTTTTAATCCAGAAATTTATCTTTAGTGAATTTTCTAGGTAGTTCAAAGGGGGAAAAGTGAAGCAAAAGGAAAACAAGCAAAATGGAAATAAACCCATTCTCTGCAGTGGTGACTTTTAAACCAGTGTCTCCTGATACCTCAAAGGTCTCACTGAAGGGCCGGTAAATGGCGAGCCTAACACTCAAAAACATGCTGCTCTTGTTGAAAAATATATGTGAGAAGCCCCCAGAAGGCAGCATTTTATAAACCTTAAGTAAGAGTCACCTTTATACTAAAAGTTCATATAGAAATCTCACTGCAAGAGTAATTTGTCGAAACCGTTTTAACTACCTGAAAGTAAGGCCTTGTAACACAAGTTTCTTTTCAATGAGAACTACAGCATGGTTCACTCATAAGAAGGTCTAATTCTAGCCTTTCCTACTTCTTCTGAGTACCTTTCAAAAATGAACAAACCAAACCCTTATAGTGCTCAGGTTCCAAGACGGAATGCATAATCTAAGTTATAAGGCATTATAGTTTAGTGGTTTAAGATTCATCGTTAATTTTTGTTAGTTTTTATCTAATGTTATTTTCAGCTGCTGGCTCTCTCTTGAAGGAGGACTGCTCTATGCTTTCGTGGGACCTGCAGCTGCCGTTGTTCTGGTAAACATCAAAATCAGTTTGGGTTTTTTTTCTTAGCAAACGAAAGCTATCTTATTTCCATTAGAGCAAGATATTTGTTAGTGTTGTCTTTGTTGTATATAAATTTTAAAATTCAATGAATTGTTACTATGGTTTGAAAATAAGTGGCTATTCAGTCCTCGATTAGTCTAACATCTTTCTATTTCGAATTCTGAAGCATATTAAACTTGAGAGTATGGGATTTTTCTTACTGTAATTTCAGATTTTGAAAAAGTTCACAAACATTCTGCCCCTGTAATGTGTAGAATACAGTATTTATCATCATTTCACATTTATACTATCGTATGAGGGTAAGTAAAAAAGTAGTTCCTTTGTGGTCCCAGACATACGTTTATGGGTTTACTCTAAACAAAATGTCTGTAAACGTGCCTTTGTGATCAGTGGATGGCTGCATATAAATTCTCACAATAGTACATCTTTGTCGCATAAGGAACTACCCCCCCCACACCAAATAAGACCAATTAAAACAATAGTTTCCAATGAGTTCCACTGGGTAGGTTAAATTCAAGGCAGAAGTCAGCTCAGAAGGTGATGGTGACTTGTTCTTCTAGGACTCCCCATGTGTAATCTTGGCAGATTTTCTCAAAGGACACAGAGTAATCACGGAGTTTATTGTAACAATGTTTTTTTAAGTCCATTAGAGAGAAAAATACCAGGAAAGCTGCCCCAAGAATTTTCTCCTCCATTGTAACCCATGATGTTCAGTAGGCTTGCAGTCTATTACTTCTGCTCATTCTGTGAGGGTAACAAAAACGGTTCTATGAGAATTTCACAGGGAAAATTATATCCTATTTACCCTGCAGTTCTGAAGTTGCTCCTGCAGACTTCTTTTTGTTCCCAAAATTCAAACTACATTGAAAAGGAGCATGTTTTGAGTCTCTAAAACATGAGATTACCAAAACTATGATTTTGACATGGTATAAACTGAGGAGTGCAGGCTTTGCGGTGGGTGGGGGGGTGGAGGGTGGAGAGGGGGAGAGAGAATTAAGCAGGTGCAAACACTGCATCCAGTCGTGAATAGAAATAGATGGTGGATCATTCTAGAAGTGAATCTTCACATGTTGACACTTTTGTTTGATAAAGATTTCCGAGATTTTGTAGCAATATTTTTTATTTAGTCATGCGTAGTGAATAGGGAGGTATAGCTTCAAAGCTACCATTAAATGCCTGTGAAATAGAAAATAATCATACATATAAGGCATATGTTCTAGTTCATCAACTCCAGGCCTACCAACATTTGGGGGGGGGGGCTGCTTTGTGCAGGGAAAGATGGTTAGCAGCATCCCTGGATGCCACCTCCTGTCATTGTTGTGAGGTGCTGTTCAGTGGGTTCCAACCCAGAGGGCCCCGACGGACAACAGAAATGCCACCCCTTTCTGAGCCACCCCCAAACGATTGTGTCTGAGTCCATGGTTGCAGCCACTTCCCTGAGCATGGTGTCCTTCTCCTCACTGCACGTTCAGGGTACAGGATATGAAGTCTTGCCATCCTTGCCCCTAAGGAGCATTCTGCTGGCACTCCTTCCAAAATTACCCCTTTGGTAGCCCATGGCACTTTCAATATTCATGGATAATTTCAATTATTGTGGTTCAAATGCATCTATTTTCCTTTGGTTTTCTGTATCATTATGCAAATGATATGCATTTCACATACATATGTGGTGATTGAAGATTCCATGGCTTCAGTCAAATGTACCTTAGTCCTCAAACCAATATCCTTGTTTTTCAACACTTTACAGAGATCGTGTGCAGCATATTTAACTATAGCTACTAGTATTACACTAACGCCTACCTGTTAGAAATACTTTCCTGTTTCAACAATAAAACACGTCTCCAGACATTGCCCAACATCCAAAGGTGGTGCAAAACATCTCCTCTTAAGAACCACTGCAGTAAGCTGAGCATATGCCTTTCATATTATTTTTCTTTGATCAGTCACAAAGGTAATTCTTTAATACTTTAAATTATAGTAGCATTCAAAATATCGTACCCTTTTGCCTTTGTCTTTCACTGAGTTCATTGATTATTAATCTTTTCTGTCCATTAAATCCTTGAATAAGGGAGGAAATAAATGATATGAGTTAAATACAAAGATCAATAGACTATGCAATTAGATTTCTAATTGGAAAATTATCCTTTGGGTCCTCAAATGATTCATTCGATAAATTGGAAGCCAATGGCATCTTTTAAAATAACTCTCGCATGTGACTCTTTTTCCTTTCTTTAAAGTTTTTTTCTCTCCTTTACAGTGCATTGTGGAGGAGAAACTACCCATGGTTTACAGGAAAAAATAAAATGTAGGCAGGAGTTTTAGAAAAGAGCACAGGGAAATCGAAACTATTAGACACATATTTGTCTGCCGCATTGAATTTTCACTTAATCAATTAAATTAATTCCCTAAGCTGGTGGGTTAATATACATCTAACTCTGAAATCAAGAAACAAGAGTATGTATAATAGAAACACCAATGTATAGTCTTTGGAATAGGGATCAATTCCTTCAGGCTTAAGTTGCAGATTAATAGAATCTTTGTGATGCTCTTTTTCTTCGTTCAAATAATGATAAATATATTTTAAAAAACTGAATGTCTTTTTCTTAACTAAATAATATTGGACTCAAACTACAAAAATACTTCCTAAACCTTAACCTATCAGAGTTACTTTGGATCCTACTGTCTCAGCTATTAAACAGACTTTGTCTATGTATTTTATCTGTCCAGACTACACTGGAGACAGAATTTTATTCTTTTTCTTCAATAGTTATCTATCTATGCAACGTCACACAGATTTACAGGAATCTATATTTTTCATGGGAAGGTTTTTCTGATTGCATTAGGAAAACACCAAGATTTTGGTGTTCATGGATCTCCAGAGGGAAATGACAGGATTGACAGAAGAAGAAAAATGTTTTCACATATTTATTTTGGTGTTAGTGTTGGACTGGGTTTCTTTGTCCTAAAGTGCTGACACATTAGGGAGCCAGAGATCATCAAATCAAGCCTGTCCAAATAGACCTTAGCTATTTGGCTAAGCTTTTAGCAATTTCTCTTAAGAAAAAAAAATATGTGTGATTTTACTTCTGCTGCATTCTGCAAAAGATTTCTTAAGTGGAAGTAAAAGAGTCTTAAAAAATAATTCAATACAGTGCATTGTTTTCTGTTGTCTATGTATTTTTTTTAAAAAGTATTTCTGTCCCATTCTTAAAGGAATCCAGTAAACTGAGTAGGTTTGCCCCTTTGCCCAGTAAAGTGTGGTGCATTAAAATGCACAGCCCCAGGAGAAAACCACATAACATGAAGGATTTAGGCATTTTATATTCTCTCTACTGGGAAAAAGGGTAGGTTACTGCGACTTTGGCTTCTAGAGTTTACCCTAATATCCCTCTTTAAGGTTGAGAATATTTTGTCTCTCACACATAGGACAAATTTGTTTACCCAAATTATTTTATTCAGGGGTGACTAGAGAAAGAGAAGAATGCCAGATTGGCATAGTGTGGTACCATTTAATATTTAGGCAATTAAAGGTTAATTTCCCCTGTGTTAACTGCAAACCCAGGAAATTAAGTGTTCTTAAAACTTTAAAGGAACACACCATTGTTAAATTGCTCTCTATTCCTTTATGCACTTATAGAATATTTGAGAAGTATTCCATATGGCTACTATTGTGAGTATATTAATCTTTGATGATTATAAACTAATCTAATATGACTTTCAGAAAGAACAGGGACCTGATTCTCATCAATATCATTCAAAGGTAAACCTTTGTTTCTGTTTGACAGGTCAACATGGTGATTGGCATTTTGGTATTTAATAAACTTGTTTCCAGAGATGGGATCCTAGATAAAAAACTCAAACACAGAGCCGGGTAAGCTGCGATTGGTGGATTTTGAAGATTCTTTACCAGTGAATCCCATCCTCTAATTTCAGATCATCCTTGATGGCATTTGACTGTACCTTGGGTTTTGTTCTAGACATCTGGTATATTTAGTTATTCAGAAGTTTCCAATGCATGACTTGGCATAAGGCGATCAAAGATTTTTTTAAATAATAAAACAGACCATCAAGGAAATTTGAGTTGATATTTAAAATTTTCTTTGTTGTCAGATAAAATTAAATGTTGAGACTAGGTTTCAAATAGTTCCGCGTAGGTAAGAGTTTCCATAGGCTTTCTAGTTTTGACCTCAAAGGAAAGGAGGGTATGTTGAACACAAAGGAGGCATCTGACAAACTCCCTGGGGGCAGGCAAACCTAGATTGAGCAAAAATATTGTTTGTTGTACAATTGTGCTTTGTTTGGTTTGGTTTGAGTTGGTTGGTTTGGGCTTAATTGAGTAGATCAGCAAAGATCTACACTTGAAATGATCACCTATTAAACACTATTCTTGTCACTGATGAAATGGTAAGGACAGAAAGGAAACTTTATGACATTTTGGCTACAATTTGCTAGCATTACACATAGTTTTCACTTGCCTATTTCAACCACTTACAAGATTTAGGAAAGCATCTCTTTTAATTTTATTGTTACTGTAATGTCACTCAGTTTAATATCTTAATGAAGACATTTTATATGCAGATTAATAGCAGTGTTTTAAGGTTTCATATCATCATCTGATCATTTAAATTTATAGTAACCTTGGTGAAATATCAGTGTCTTTTAACTTCCCATTTTTATCTCCTTTAAAAATAGATCTTTTTGTTAAATTTTGCCCTAATTCAAAACCCACCCAACACATAATCTCTCTTATTTCATAATTTGTTATATAACTTAATAGTCATAGAATATGATCATCTGCCAGTGAGAATTTTAAGTGTTCTTTGTTTTTTTATAATTCGTATTAAATGATTTTATGATAAGATGTGAAAGATTGTAGTAGAACATAGACTTTCCTGGTTTTTATTATGAAAAGTTGATATTATTCATATCAGATATCAGAAATACAGTCCTGGATTGAAGATTTCACCAGAAAGGAATGGGAGATTCCTTTTTGGCAGGAGAGGATATCCTTTCCCGTCTGGAACAGAGTTTTGTTTTGTGGCTTTTCCCTCCGCGACATGTCTCCCTAGTGTCCTTAAATGAGCAGACTTAAATGTAGTACCGAGAATGAGCTTTCTATATGGTGTAGGCCCAAAGGTTTTATACGATTACTGTTGTTAGTCTCCGCTTCCACTGTAAATCACAGGAATAGCTTCTTCGGTAATTCTCTTCCGACTAATCATGTATGAGGAAGCTGATCATTTTGAGAACTAGATGTGTAAACACAGCTTCACTCTAGTGACATAAATGTGTATGTTTATGTATGTGTGCATATGTATATGATAAACTTTGAAATTAAGCAGAGCCGTGCTCAATATCTAGCTGTGCATTTTATTAGCTGTTTGTCTTTGGGTTCATTTCTTAATATTTTCACCCAATTTCCTTCCCTTTAAAATGGGAAACTCCTCCCTCAAGAAATACATGACATTTGTTGTCCAGTAACACTCATTCAATATATGACATATGAGGGCTACTCTTCTGATAAGTGGAAGGAGGAATCCAAACCAGGCAGGTTTTTTGGCAACGACTCCTGCCCTTTCTGTCAATCAAAGTCCAGCATTCCGCCACTGTGACACTGAACTCAGCACAGGAGATGAGATCATGTGAATGAGTGCAGTGCACTCAGTTATTAGACTTACTAGACTTATAGTCAGTATGTTTTTCTTATTGACGTATTTTGCATTCCTTGTCTAGTTTCACTCCTACAGATCCTCCCATATGTTGTCTGAGAAAATGAAATGAAAATGTTGTCTGAGAAATAGAAAAATGACCATATTATAAAGTTAGGAATTATTCATTTCATTCTAGGTGATAATAAAAGCAAGTACAACTGCAAAACCACTAACTCTAGAAGTATTCTTAGAAGAGACACACATTTCATTGACAAAAAAGAGTCAAACGGTATTTTTCTGGTTCAAAAGTCATTGTTGAAAAGACAGATGTATTGTTACTTATGAAAACAGAATCTTGGCCACTACCACAACACAAAGCAGTTATTCATAAATTAATAGTCCTAGTTTTGTTTTTAAAAACCATATCTCTTACAAAAGATGCCTTCATATATATAGATTGAAATATGCTCTGCACTCCAATGTGTTCATTGAAGGGGTTGTGTCTTAGAGCATGTGGGTGTTTGGAACTAATTTTGGTCCACAGAGAAGGAGTATGGGCATTAATAAAGAAGGAAGACTTCATGAAAAGCAAATCATAGAAGAAATTGAAGAAACACAGGGCAGGAGTATAATTGATTGACGTCACAATTGTTCTCCTTTCTTGTAGAAATTGACTATTTCAGACTTTTTGAATAGACATATATACACACGAACAATTTCTCTTAAAGTTTTTTTTATAATTTTGAATCAAAGGGTGCCAAGAATTTCCCCCTCTCTTTTTCTCTATTCTTCCTATTATAATCGACTATTAAAAACTTGTAGGCTTATAATTTATACTCAATAAATATTTATAAAGACATGAGTAAATGAATGAATGTTTAATAAATATACTAGCTTAACAAGTTTTATAATACTCAAACTATATTAACATTTTTCAAATACATGAAATATATTTCCAAAGGGGCAGTTTGATATTCAGTGTCAATACATTTATTAAAATAGCTGTCAGTTAAAATGACATATGACTTTTTAGGAAACTTTAAGCAGAAAATCACTGCAATGGAGTTTTATTTATCCACTACTATAAACTGCTTCATTTTATCTATGTGTACTGAATGAGACTAATTTCCCAATGTCTTTGGCACTTTGGGAGATTTTTTTCCCAAAGGGAATAGTTATCATTTCTTTCCAAGTGAGTTTTCACTTTTAGACTAAACCTATCAGATACACAACATTGGAAAGCATTTACAGATTGTAATTGGACATATAGGTTGGCATTGCTGATTTTACTTAACATTTTAATTGTCCTAAAGAAAGGAAGAAAATTAAGAATGTATTCACAATCTGTAGAGTCAGTACTCAAGGAACAGACAGCGAGGAATGATGTAATTTTGCAACTAGTAGGATCCCTGATGAATATTGAATTTGTAGGCAGTTTAATTTCTTTTTTAAAAACTGTCAGCACTTTTTATTTTATAAATGCAGAATTGCCTTTGTAGCAAAGAGACAAGATTCTATTTCTCGTTGCGTCAATCCCATTTAGCATACAATCTATAATAAGTGCTCTTCATATTTCATTAATTTCATTAGTGATTGTACAAATGAGCAGAAAGAAAAAGCACTTTCACATGATAACATCTCTTTGCTGGACTTCATTCACTTGCAGTATTAAGACGCCTGGTGCCCACTCTCTATCATACATCGTTGTTCTCAGTTATTTCTAACTCACTGTTTATCTCAAATATATATCAAATAGAGAGACCTGAGAATTTTGGATGCAGATTTAAATTTTATTTTCAGAAAACTCTATCCTTGGATGAAATCCATTTTCAGGGTCAAACTATTGGCTCCCATATCACACATATCATATTAAAATAATTTTTCACAATCTTTGACATTCTCATCTGATTTCCAGAGCCAAGAACCAAATTATTTTTAAATGGGGAAAAATAGCACATCCATGTTTGAGACCCAAACCCAAAATATCCTTTAATCTCTGAGGAAAAGCAACAATAAATGACCAAAACCAGAACAAAATCGATTATTGTTGAGTCACTTCCCACTTATAGTGACCCTGTAATGCCAGTTTTTAAAAATATTAGTATGATGAGACAATAACACTGAAAAAACGTACATGACTTGAACTTCAAAAAATACAGATGTTTGCTTCCCAATGAATGAGGGCCTTTCAGTAAGGGTCAGAGACACAGCCGAGGTGCGCTGTGGGATACTGGCCATTGGGAATCATCTCAAATGCCTTTCCATCCCCATGGAGGCCTTCATGGTCGAAACTGGAGAGATTATTGGCTCTATATTATTTTGAAAATTGTGGCAACATATTGCTAATACACATGCCCTGGTTTGCAGTCATAAAGTGTGTGACTTAGTGACATCTCTTCTACCTTACATTCCACTCTCAAATTTATGTAGCTAATAATATTCAGATTTATGATGTCATCCAATCACTCTTTGCAAATGAGTACATTTCTTTGTTTAAAAGAAGCCAGACCTTATAAATAATGGTTATCTTATATTTGCTTTCTTCTACCTCTTTTATTATACACATTGTTAAATAGTTCCCCTCTCATATTATAGAAAGCCTATGGGAAAACACATCTTTCAGACATAAACACCTTATAGACACGAAAATGGGAAGCTGACTGGAGGAGATAACTTCAAGGTGTTTTGAGTTTTGATTCAATAGTTATTTGGAGGAGGTGATTTGCCTTTATTTTTTCCCCTCTAAGAGTATTATTTTCCTCAATCATCCATTTTCAATGGGTTACTTATCTTTTAAAAAGATGTATAGAGCTTTTCTGTATAGGGCATTATGATATGGTATATTTAATCTGAACTATTTGAAACTGGGTTTGTCTGCAAAAACTTGTAGATAGTGGTAGACGACCTAATGACTCTACAATGGGGGGTTATTCCAAAATGTATAGAAAGAATGTTTCACCTGGTGATTGTGTTAAATGTGTTGATTGAAGTAGAATATTGTCACTCTTTAGTATCAACTAATATTCCATCAAATTTCATCAGCCCCTCTATTCAGATCACAAAAAATATTGACATTTCATTGGTGCTAACAGAAATTTTGGGGAAAAAATCCCTCAAGGTAGAAATTTATTGAGATAGAAGCTGCATCTCCCACAAATGATTAAATAATTAAAGTATACATCCTCCTCTGATGAACTTCTAAGAAGCATGCTGATGGTTCAGAAGGATTTAACTGATAACTGGGTGCCTTCTGCAAATGCCACTGAATATCCCCGAGCTTAGGAGCCCTCCCCCCCACCCCGTGTTTGGTCCTCACAGGTCTGGATAAAGGGTCTTTCTTCACTGTTTGTCTACACAAGCACACGCTTCTGTTTAACTCAGTGTATGGGGTCACTTGGAGCTACTGACCTAAGGACCCACTGGAATGTAAATTGCGGGGATATGTTTTGCATGCCACCGAGGCCCATGTTATTACAAGGGAAATGTTAAATGAAAGTAATATGTGAAAAATGCATCGTGAAACCAACCGAGAACATTCATCTTTGATAAATATACTTATTTTCTGCATGAAATGGTATTGAAAATCTAACTTGCAGCAGCAACTCTTTTTTGGTGACAATTCAATATTCTGTTCTTTTTGTGGGTGTTCTGTTTGTTTGCAGTCAGATGAGTGAGCCTCATAGCGGTTTGACGCTCAAATGTGCCAAGTGTGGAGTAGTTTCTACAACAGCTTTGTCAGCCACCACCGCCAGTAACGCCATGTTAGTCCCGATCATTTACATCTTCTTGTTACAAACCTTTTCCAGTGCATGTGAGAAAAATGCTATGATGAAAAAAATAATAGTAATGATGTGTTTGCTAATAACGAGAGCTGAGAGCATACTTAAATATTTAATCATTGGCAACTGCCTTTATAACTATTGTGGGTTGGTCTGTAAAGAAATAAACAAAACTCTCAAATGTTGTCTGCTTTGTGGTGTCCAAGTTAATGGTCTTGGTCCACGCATTACAAAATACTTTGTTTGGATGGGGAGTTGGTTAGTGCCGGGGACATGCTGTGCAGCCGCGCACTGGTCTTTTCTCTTGTCTCTCCCCAGGGCTTCGCTTTGGAGCTCCTGTGTGGTGCTGCCGCTCCTGGCTCTGACATGGATGTCTGCAGTTCTCGCCATGACCGATAAACGCTCCATCTTGTTTCAAATACTTTTTGCTGTGTTTGATTCATTACAGGGCTTCGTTATAGTCATGGTCCACTGCATTCTTCGGAGGGAGGTAAGAAATAAACTTCCTGAGAGGAGAAGAAGGGTTGCTCGCTAATAAATATACTCTTTCTTTAATAAGGAGCCCTGGTGCCGTAGTGGGTTGGCGTAATAGCCCGGGGCCATTAGTGCGGGACTGCTAATGAGCAAGAGCAGCAGTTCCAACCCACTAGCTGCTCTGAGGGAGGAAGATGAGGCTTCGTGCTGCTGTACAGATTTGCAGCCTTGGAAACACACCTAATTCTAGTCTATCCCATGGGCTAACTATGAGTTGGAATTGAATCAATGGTAGTGAGATTTTTTTCCTCGTTCATTTTAATGACTTGATCTTCAGCTTAAAACTATTTTCTCACAAAGACAATCATTTAGAAATCAAAGCTGAAAGGAGTCTCCACGGGATAGTTCCAAAGGATAGTGGAGACTTTGAAAGTGAGAGTAAAGGCTGAGGGTGATTTTGCAAGGGGAAGCACCGCCCCAGGTGCCAGGAACAAGGGAGAACAGATGAAAGCAAGGTGATTCCAGAAACAGGAATGCTCGGGCCCACTGGGGAAGCAACACTTGGTTGCTCACTGAAAGGTTGCCAGTTCAGAACCACCAGCTACTGTGCAGGAGCAAGCTCTAGCAGTCGGCTGCTATAAAGATTACAGCCTTGGAAACAGCAGGTGGGCAGTCTGGTTGGGTTGCGCAGAGTCAGAATCGACTCCCTGGGACTGAGTTCGGTTTTGAAATTTTCGTGGGAAGGAACAGCTGGTGGAAATAGATCTGTTAGAGACAGATCCCTGGTAGATCAGAGGGTTGGCAGCTGCTGGGAGTCACTTTTGACTAACGGAGACTGCATGTGCAGGCAGTGCGCTCTGCTGTGGGGCATTCAAGGCTCAGATCTTTCTGAAGCAGATGAGCAGGGCTGGCCTTCTGAGGGGTGTCGGGTTGGGATTGAACTGCCTGTGGAGTGCTTAACCATTTGTGCTACCCGGGGATGTTTAGGCATAAGTCCAGGAGCCATTTTTTTTACACACATAGTACACTGCTTCTCCGATGCCTTCCCTAATATGTGCTTCTAGCCACAGCACCATTCTTCATGCTTAGCCAATTTCATTTTAGAAATAAAAGGTTGAAGGTCAATGACCAGTGCTTTTGTTTCTATACTAAATTGTCACAAAGGTTACTAAAGAGTCATGATTTTGGTATGGATAGGTATGCTGTGAAAAGAATAAAAATTGGCACAGCTCAGCAGGATAGACAGTCACGGTCCTTAGAACTATAAACCTACAAGTATAATCACAACACTTCTCCAGGTCATGCTTGAGGGTGATTGGCAGCAGTGATGGAGGGAAGAAGTCTTCCTTCATAAGTGGAGACACTATCCCTGCACCAATTCCATCCAGAACACTGCTAGATTCTAGGCTTGAGGTGGTGCAGCATAAAATACTGTTTTCCAACCAGTGTGAAAATTATTCTGCGTGCTCGCCAGCACTGACACAGTGTTTACAAGGTTTATGAGTCATTTTAGCATTTGCTCTGGGGATGAGTGGTGACTAAAACACACCCTGACACAGTGCCATGGTAGTGATTTTGAGAATGCAGTCTATCCTGTCATTTCGCATTATCTAGCTGCAGTGAGAACTTTATTATGATGTGCACATTGCAAAGAATACATGTGCCGATGACAATACACCACAAGATGTTTACAATGAGGCATGTAGGTAACCAAAACCTTTTACCTGATTTACCAGCTGGGAAGAACAAGATGTATGGCTAGGTTGCTTCCATGGAATACAGATGTCCAGAGGAAGGCCATTATAAGATGAAAAGAGATGACATCATTTCAAATTTCAAAAGGGGGTGTGTTTCATGATTTAAAAAAAGATCTGCCTTAACTAACAATTACCAAGCCTGAACTGTCCCATCTCACAAATGTCTACATAGGATTTCAGTATTAAAAGTCTCCCAAGTACCAGATTTTTTTTTCAGCTTTCCTTATAACCAGTTAAAAAGCATCAAATTCTTGGTGGTTAAGTGCTTTGTGGCTCAAGAAAAGATTGCACCTCAGGAGAAGGATGTGACAACATGCTTCTATAAATTGACAGTTTTGGAAATCAGCTGTAATATTTCATTGTTATGAGTCACATCTCTTTGATAACATTGCATTACAGCCAGGAGCTCCCAGTTTTGACTCCTGGGGACATATGTGTATCAGAGTGAAGCTGGGCTCCTTGTGTCCAAGGACTGAGAATTGGGACCGTGATTGTTAGGCATTTCTTCCAAGACCCCTCTAGGTGGACTCAAACCTCCAACCATTCTGCTAGTTGCCCTGCAGTAACCTGTGCATCGTCGGGGACCCTATGGACTCCCAGACAGTGTTTGGGAGTGATACCCAGCTCGAATGTGTTTTTTTTCCAGAAAGACCATGGTATCTTCCATAGTCTTCATCACTTTTGCTTTGGTCTTCCATATTTATTGTCCAGTTTTCACTACACATGGGGCAGTAGAGAAGCACCTATACCTTGGCTTGATTCAGAGGCACCTTATGGAGTGGGAGATTTGAATTTTAACTCTTTAAAGGGGTCTTTTGCACTTTTTAAAGCAGTTTTATTGGCACATCCCAAATCGTTTAATTCAATAGTTCAATCACATCAAGAAGAGTCGTGCAATCATTACAACAGTCAATTTTAGAACATTTTCTTCTTCTGTGTACTCATCGTTATTCATGTAGTTTCGTATCGGTATCCTCTTCAAATTATTCCACCACCATTAGCAAAAATCAATGCCTTCTAAGCAATAGTGCTTCCTCCTTCACCCATGATAACCAAAGGTCAAGTTTGGCGCTTTCTCCTTTTTTTTTTTAAGTAGTTTTCTTAATATAGTGGTCACATGCCATCATATGATTTCTTGACTTTTGCTTCCCTAATCATTGATTGTGGATCTTAATAAAATGAAATGCTTGTCAACTTCAACAGTTTCTGCATTTATTTTGATGCTCCCTATTTATACAGTTGTGGGTGCTTGGCTTGGCCTTTTGTTTTCTTGTGTTGAGATATGATTGTTATGAGGTGCTCTAGGATGTGATCTTCAACTTCAAATTATCTTCATTTTAAGCACGTTGAGTTGTGTCATCTGCATATCTAAACTGTCTTCACAAATCCGATAACCACGTTTGTCTTCATATTGTCCAGCTTCTCAGATTATTTGATCAGCACACAGTGTGGGTATATATGAAAGCATACATCTTTGATGCACAATTTTCCTCATTTTAAAACCATATGGTATCTTATTGATCTGATCAAACACCCTTTCATTTCTGCTCTCTAATGTCTAAAATAATGATCAAGATACAGGGTCCCCATCAACATAACTATGTGTTCTGACATTGCTATTCTTCACAGTGTTATCCATAATTTGTCATGAGCTAAGCAACTGAATGTCTTTGTGTAGTCAGTAAATCACATATGATTTTTTTCTCATATTTTCTATTTTCACAGAACATCTATCGGATATCAGGAACAATATCCTATGTTCTCATCTGATCGCAACTCAAATTTCTGGCAGATTCTAGTTGATGTATTACTGCAACTCTTTTATAATTATCTTTAGCCAAAGTTTACTTGTATGCAATGTTAATTATATCAATAGTTTCTTCATTCTGTTGGATTACCTTTCTTTAGAATGGATCTCTTGAAATATTTTCACAAATGTATATCTCCCTCAGTTTATTAGTGAAGCTTCCTAATTTTTTGATCTAGATTACTAAGCATCTCTAGTCCTATGTCCATTTGTTCAATTAGTATAGTGATTGGTATTTTATTAGTTCATAGAGCCTTGCTTACATCAATGCCTTAAATGAATCTGAACTTCTTTCAACACTCCTCTTTTGACATTGTTCAATATTTTACCCACAGAATCCTTCCATATTGCAACGAGAATTGTGATTATGTTCTTTCTTCAGTTCTTTCAGCCTGAGAAATGCTGAGTGTATTCTTCTCTTAGGCTTTTGCACGTTTTATTTTAATACTTTACTCTGTCTTCTTATCCAGCTATTCTTCTGTCCAGCTATTACAACATCATTTTTTTCTATTTAGCTATTTCAAGAGCAAATGTCAGGATCTTTTCTGACACCCTTGTAGATTCTTCCTTTCTTTCCTTTCTCTGTGATGACTTCTGCTTCATTTGGGTGTGCAATCCTTGATGCCATCCCACAACTTACTTGGTTCTTGATGATCGTCAACTGAGCAATTACTTCACAGTTATCTTCTGGACTATCTGATAATATTGAAATTCTTTATCTTCTCTTTTACCAATAAAGTTGAGTTGACTCATATATTGTATATCCAATGAGGTTCACCATTGGAGTAAGGGGTTCTTTAGGACTGACTTTGCAATTGTGGAAAATAATATAGACAGACAGCGGGGCATAGGTGTTCCTTGTCCCATGTCAGACTGAGAGAGAGCATGTATTTTCAAATGTGTATGCATAATATGACTTATAGCGCTTTCCTAAGGTATGCATATCACACAGCTGATGCACTAAAAAGTAGTTGGGTGAATCATAAATGAATAACATAATAAAAAGTCATAATGTGAGTCATATCTTTATCTAGTGCTAGTTGACCCCAATCCCCCTGAGCCCTCCCCAGAGGTAGTAATCTCTGATGAGTACCAGTAAGAGATGTCACAAGAGAGTTTGCTACATTTACAGTGGTTTGGCTAAAAAACCTGCTTGTTCTTATCTACCGATAACCCTTAAGCATAGCGAAGTAGCCAGATACAGAAATGATTCATCTATTAAGGGAGCTCTTTTAAGGTTGCTCCTTAATAGAGAGCTATTGCGGGGGTGGTGGGGCATATTATTTGGCTTGGAGAACATATATTTGAAAACATTTATGTCTAGTAATCATGGAGATCTTTCTCAAAATATGTCATTTACTTTGTTAGAAATTGCCATTTTCAGTGAATAGACCCTTGGCCATGCTAAATACTATCATGGATTTTTAGAGACATTTTACCACCAAGACCATATTTTCTAGTTACCAGTCCTTCTTTGTTTCCAACTTTTCTATTCCAACCTCAGGAATTATGAATGAGCTTTAGTTGCACATTGGCTCAATTTCAGGTGGCAAAAAAAGATTTAAAAAAAAGCACCCTTCAATTTTCTTGTCTTTGGTATAAGTGGTTGATATATTAATTTAATCATATTAACTGACCTTTCTTGTAAGTATATGGATATCACTTATTATTGACATAGATGTACTTCAGAATAAAACCTGAACATGTTCTTTTTAATAACGATTATTCTTCAATCCACCGTTCCTGGCACAGTAGACCATATAATTGTCTGGTTCAAAATAGCCAATACTAGTTCCATTCAGCTCACTATTGCCTAGAATAGTGATCTTTACATGTTCTAGTTCATTTCCCTCATGCTATCCATTTTACATCCAACAGGGCAATTACAATTAGACATTTTCAAGCTAGATCTGTTTTCATTCTAAGTTGTGCCTCAGTCTTTTCATGACTCTACTTTGAGGAAGTCATCCTTCCGCTGTCGCATTTTGGTGCCTCTCCAACTTGAGCGGTTCATCTTCCAGCACTCTGTTAGACAACGTCCTGCTGTTCGCTAAAGGTTTTCCCTGGTCAGTTTTTTCAGAATTAGATCTCCAGCCCTCTCTTCAAGTTTATCTGAGTCTGGAAGTTCTGCTGAAAACCTGTTCACCACGATGACCCAAACATGGGATTTTAAATGCCACTGACTTCCATTCTAGCATAACAACAACACAGAAAGCATCACAATATGGCAAATGGGCAAAATAGTGGCGATAACCTTCCAGCACTTCTCAACCTGTGGATCTTGACCCCATTAGGGGTCAGACGACCTTTTCACAGGGGTCGCCTAAAACCATATTTCCAATAGTCTTAGGAACCAAGGCACCACTCCTCTATCAGTCTCCAGGTGGGTCTGTCCACATGCACATATGCCCACATACAGGACCACCCCAACATGAGGAATTGTATTAAAGGTTCATGGTCTTAGGAAGGAGGAAAACCGCTACCTTATGCTGTGGTGAGAATGTGCAAGTTTGAGAGGAACAGATATTATTATGATGACTTATTATCAAATTTTTGTCGCTTACATGAAGGCAAATATTTGGCACAAACAAAATAATCTCTATCAGAACTTGTCCATGCTTGCTAATTGGACTATTAACTGTCAAAAATATGAGATAAGGGTAATTAAGTCAAAGCATTTAATAAGTGCTTCTGCTAAAGTTGATGTCAGTAAATATGTGTTTTCTCTATATTGTGGAATAAAAATGTGAATATTAGCCCTGTTATTATGGCATTTTCAAAGATTAGTTCAAATTGAATAATCTTACAGCTGATAAATTAACAGCACAGTGACAGAACCCTTTTCAGTTCCAACAGTGAAACGACAAATCACACATTTTTTCACTGAACCTTAAAAATACCTCATAAATATTGCTGCAATGACTCAAAGAAGATTTCAGTTATAGGACAAATCTGTTTCAGAATGCCTGAAAGAAATTTTTTTAAAAAAATATAAAGAAGAATTTTTTTTAAGTTTCAAAAACATATTCCACATCATAGTAAAGACTCAATGGTCCCATAGAAATTAGCATTACTTTATAAATGTACACGCCCTGACACTGAAAAGTGTGTCTGCTATATAACGTGTAATCACATTGCTTTAACATTCACCAAGGTTGGAAAGAAAAGAAGCACATTGCTGTCGCCTCTATGTCGCCAGTGAGTAAATGCAAGTTTCTTTAAAAGCCAAACCAAAACAACGACAACCAAAAACAGGCACACCAAGACATTGGACTAGGTAGCCTCTTTGAAAAGATAAAGTAATAATGCATCATGTCCATTGACCTAGTGGGTAATCCCACTTGTGGTAGGAGGAACACAGAATTATCCCAGTGTTTTTCATTCCCTTTAATGCCTTTTCATTACCATAATTCATGCAGCTCATTTGACTCTTTTTACTTAGAAATGTGGAGGCAATGTGAGAAAGATGTTGATTTAAAGAGATTCTGTGCTTGGACATACATGTTTCTTTTTTGAATGTGTTTTTCACATCCCCCAGCATAATTGATGGGACTTACATCTTAATGATTTTTCTGAATACATATTCAGAGAATTTCTTTTATATTTACTTTTGCATATTTTATCTGAAAGAGTAAGTGTACGTGGGGGAGGAATACCGTCTTGCTGCTTATCAAGAGAAGAGAGATGGAATGTCATCACTGACATTTTGAATGTGATGTTTATGGTATATAATTTTTTTAAGTGCCTCTGCTTTTAGTGGGTTCAATTTTAAAACTAAAATCATTTCAAATCATGAGATAAAAGTGAATTGATTGCCCTAGTAGTGCCAACTCAGCTGTTTTCCACATTTTTTAAAAGAAGCAAAGCAATTATGTATATAACAATTTGTTGTAGCCCTGAGAGTTGATATCTTAGTATTTTAATTTCACAAAGTGCATACTCATTATAGTTTTTTTTCTTTTGGAGTACCTTCTCTTTTGAAATACTCTCATAAACACTTCTTTACAGAAGAGAGAATAAGAGGGGGCATAAGAATGAAAAGAAAGGCATAAACTATCTGAATTATCACACATATTACTTTCAGCAACCAAACCTAGATCTAGGACATTATGACAGAGTAATACAGAGTACGATAGAATCTAATAGAAAAGAAATGCAGATGTGGTTTATCCTTTTTGTGTCTTCTGTTGACTAGAATTCATTTGGATTTAGCAGGTAACAGCATATGCTTTTTGCTAATCTTCACATTGCTATGGAAATTCCAACTACACAAGAGTTATGAAACCTTTCAAATAGTTGCTGTTGCTAGGAAACCGCTTTCTTGGTTCCTGCACACTCCTCTCCTCCGTGTCTCTGGCTGTGTCTGGCTCGGAGACAATCTTACAGCTTGTTGTCAGAGGGGCGAAATAACCAGATTTTGATACAAAATAAGCACAATAAAGCCGTTTTCTCTAAATGAAAGGGGAAAAAAGGAAAGTGCTGAAATGGAGACCTTGGTGTTGGTGTGTGGACCCCATGGCTGTCCTGCAGAGTCAGGGAGGGAACTGGGCCAGGCTCCTCTTTTCTCGTGCCCGAGAGCTGGCAGGAGGTCTGGGCTGCACCAGATGAGGTCCCTGAAATCATTACCTCAAACCAAGAAGTGTATTTTTTTTCTTAACAAAGCGTGCTTAAAATAAACATGACCATTTTTACACTATTCTCGTTTCCTTTCCCTTCTTTCTGCTACCCCTCTTCTCTGTAGCCCTTCCCTCCCTCTTCCTTAGATGCGTCCTTCCCCTTTCCCACCCCCTTCCACTTCATTTTCCTTTTGCTACTCTCTCCTTTTGTCTCGTTATTTTCATAAGAAGGGCAGGTAAGCAAAGTGACATATAAGATAGCAGGCATACACAGCGTAGAAACCGCTCTTCCTGTTTGCTTAGGTAGTGCTGTTGCCATGCATATCATAAGTCAAAACCCTCCATCGATTAAATTTTGACTCCGAATGACCTCGTTGGTGATGCTAGGTGCCATCGATTGGTTCCGATTCACAGTGATCTCACGGACAAAGGAAGGAAACCCTGCCCACTCTGGCAGCACACTCACAGCGGGCGGGTCTTATGATCCTCATTTCAGCCACTGTGCCAATTGGGGGCTCACTCCCTTCCGCTGCCTCTCCATTCCACAAGCACGATATCTCTCTGCAGGGATGGGTCTCTCCAGATAGCATGCCCCAAATTCATGGGACAAAGTGTCACCATGTTTGCCTTCAAGGAGCATTCTTGCAGTACTTCTTCCAAGACAGATTTGTTTGTATTTTTGGCAAGTCCATGAAACTTTCAGTATTCTTCACCAGCACATCATGCAAATGCATCACTCCTTCTTTAGTCTTCTTCATTCAAGGTACAGTTCTTACAAGCATTGGACTGATAATACCATGTCCTGGGTCAATTCTCAAAGTGACATCCTTGCTTTTCAAAATGTAAAGAAGTCCTGAGCAGCAAATGTATCCAATGCAATGTATCATTTCTTCTCTTGAGAATTGCTTCAATAAGCATTGAATTGAGGATCCAAACACGACGAAATTCTTGACAACTTCAGTTTATCATGATTCACCTGACAACCTCCATTGACTGTTCGCATCACATCAGATCACATTTTGAAAACCGAGTATAGGTGGGTTCAGTCATAGAATTCTTGACTTTCATGTGACAGACTTAGGTTCAAGTCTTGATTATTTCACATGGTTAATTGATCAGAAAGGTTTCTGCAGAGCTTTCAGTCTAACAAAAGCTAGGAAGAAAACCTTTGAAATTCAACCGATCACCTGATCGATCATAAAGATCTAACCCATAACTAACTAGGACTGGGCAATATTTACATATGAATAGGGTCACAGTGACTCTCCCCCAAGTACAGTCAACAGCAACAGTAGATGACATCCACAAGTGTTGGGGTGAGGCTTCCAATGTGCATTTTTTTAGGGAAAGCAATATATGTTGTTGTTGTTGTTGTTAAGTATTGTTGAGTCAGATCCAACTCATAACACTTACCTAATCTACCTCCTTCCCACTCCCCCAAAAAGCCATTTTAAAATTAATTAGATCAAACCATTAGTAGTGAAATAAGTAGGCAGCCAAAAATTTTTAAAGCCTTCTCTGTGTGCAGTATAGTTCCAATGGAGAGTTGCTTAAATCCG
Organism: Nesogale talazaci; assembly: GCA_004026705.1. Lineage (NCBI taxonomy): Eukaryota > Metazoa > Chordata > Mammalia > Afrosoricida > Tenrecidae > Nesogale > Nesogale talazaci. Next base: position 50,592 of record PVJH01004717.1, on the reverse strand, counting down.
AAACTTGATTTTTACAGGGCAATCAGGTATGACTTACTAGTATGGTGGTTGAGGGCGCATATTTGCTCCCTATAGTAGTGAGAAGGGGAAAAGTTCCCATTAATCTCTGAACATGAGGAAATGTGTGGTAAGAGACTTCAGAATGTAGTGAGGTCATGGGGAGTAGGGGGGAATCAAAGCATGACAAAGAGCATAGAGTTTTCATGGAAGCAAGCATATGGTGAAGGGAAGAGCATTTGATTCTTCTCTGAGGCCACCAGAGCTCATCAAGGCCTAAGGGGATAATGTGATCAGGGACAGCAGAGTGATATAAAAGACCACGTGTCCATTTGCAGCAGTGAGAGATAGGCTGGATCATATGTGGGCATGGCTTCATGATGAAGGAAAGTTTCCAAGCTCCCCAGTTAATGCACTCAGCTGTCAGAAGAAGGCACTCTGTGTGGTCTTGTGAAGAGTGCTCTGTCCATTTTGAGTAACTAACCCTGGGTAGCCAAGGTCAGAATATTGATCCTAACAATTTTAGCTTGCTCTGAAGGTAATTGTACATGGAGGAGGATTTGGGGGCGGGGCGGGGGAGTTGGTGGATTGCTAAGCACTTTAGTTTTGTTAGACTGGATTACTGTATTTTTTTGGACCATAAGACTCACCCAGTTTTTAGATCAGGAAAACAAATATATATATTCTGAACCAAGCAGTACAAGTATATTAAAATGTTCTGGGGTACCACTCCTTTGGACCATAAGGTGCACCCTAGAGGGAAAAAGGTGTGTCTTATGGTATGAAAAACATGGTAGATGCTCAAAAATAAATATATTTAGATAAGATTTTCTTTCCTTTTTAATAAATTAAGATGCATATCTTGAAATGGGAGAATGGCTAGAAGTCTTATAACAATGCTGAGTAGTCTCAGAACAGAGCACAGCAAACACAACCACCCTTAACTAAGCACAAAAGACCTGAGAATATGTTCATATTCCCAGCTACTTCTCCCCGCCCCCCCCCCCCAAATTTACAACTCCCTTCTAAAATTGTTGTCTTCCTTTTCAGGGAGGGAAATATGTAAATTCTACCTCTCCTTCCAGATTTGGGTGGCTTTGACTTGACCACATTGAATGGTGTCCAGAGTACTTGCATGTGCTAACCTGAATCTGTACATGGCAAGTCCATCCAGTCCATGCAGAGACCTAGGATGTTTGCAAGAGCGTGAGATCAAGTTTGAAAGACAACCTCACTGTATGCATGGAGAGAAGGAGAGGAGAATTGACCAGAGAGATTGCCTAACTGCAGCCTGGCTGCTGGGTGGCCTCCCACTGTGGCCTGTTGTGAAGCACAAACCTCTGCTGACACTGCACACTGCCCTCCCAGCTATCCACACTTGGGGAGCAGCACAGTCACTTGCAGATCAGAGTCAGGGGAGGTGCATGACCACAACTTGGACAGCAAGTTCCAGAGAGCTCAGGTTCCCTCCACTATGAAATTGTTCCACTGCTTATCGCACGTTGAAAATGATGACAATACAAGTTTAAACACAAACCAAACCCATAACTTCTCATTTCCTATGTTTTAGTTGAATGATAAAAAGTTGAAGATAGTGGTGTAGCAACTTAATTTCTGATGAGTTTGGGAGTAATTGCTTTGATATGATCCATCATGGAAGCTGCCTTATTTTTTGCTCAGCAAGGCCATGAGAGGAGGCTGCAGTCGGGCGTGATGGGAGGCCCAGCTTTCATTTCAAGTGGCCTTCCTCCATGCTGAGCCTTGCCACTTATTGTGGCTCTGATTTTAAGCAACTGCTTAATCTTTCTAAGCTTCTGTCTCTCAGCTATGCCACAGATAATGTCTGCCTCAAAGGGGGATCACATGAAGCTGAAATGTGATCTCATATATGAAGACATAGGTCATGGTGTCTCAAACGTAAATTCCTTTCCCTCCTCACTATATGCTTGCTAAAAAATGTGGTCACAGCTCATGCAGAACATGGATGCAAAAGTAATCTAGAGAGACTTACTTGACTTCCAAAACTGATACCAAAAAAAATATTTTAAAGGTAATTTAAAGGTAACAAGCCAAGTTCCACTTCAGAGTCAAGGTCAGGACTGAAATTTGAGGCCAAAATTCAGGGGATTTTTTCTTCATTATCTAGCAAATGACAAGGTTTTCATTTTTTGTGGACTTCCTGCTGTTACCATCAGAGAAGTCAGGTAATAATTTCATCTGAAGTTATTCATGTTTCTTATGTCAGTTGGCGTACTCTACATGGAATTGACCCATTTGTTTAAGGATGGAGTTACGTAAGATTTAGAATGATAAAAAATAGTTAAGGCACTGTCCAAACAGGATGTGATAGTCCGCATAAGATTCACCACAGTGTAGAGCGGTAGAATGGCAATAAAGCTGAGAAGTATCAAGCAACATACGTCAGTAGCCCTCCTTCCTGAACACTAACCGTTTTAAATAATTACAACCACATCACTTCTTTCCTTTTCTGGGCTTACAGCCATCTTCTGGAATAGGAAGTCGAGCCTAAGGGGTGGGGGGGCAAAACCATCTTTTAAAAGGTCAATACAGGGGTCTGAAACTGCATTGCTAAATACAGAGTTCATTTCAAACAGGACAGCCCTTCCCTGAGCGGATTTTCTGAATTGTGACACTGCCAAACATGGCTTGGTGCTCTTCTCTCGCTGTCTCTAAACCTGGCACTGACTTTCCCCATGACATTCTGCCAACTAACTGCCTTCTGGGAGAGGACCGACGAAGAAGCTCTCTGCTCACTGCTGCCCTGGGGGACAGACAGGAGCCAGACACACCCCTGCAGGCCTCTTGGAACTTAGGTCTCGTCCAAGAATCTGTCCACACGACGAGATGCTGGTGTTCCCAGGAGTTTGAGGGCAGCCCGCAGCAGGTTCAGTCAGGGCCCTGCCTGGTTGAATGCTCTCAGAAGCCCATCTCACAGACAATTGTTTTCATCTCTCCTGATTTGAAAACATAGTTTTTACCATGCTTTTGTTTGTCTCTTTTTAAAAAAAATCATTTTATTGGGAGATCATACAACTCTGAGCACAATCCATCCATATACCCATTATATGGAAAGCACATTTGTACCTTTGATGCCATCATCATTCTCAAAGCATTTTCTTTCCACATAAGCCCCTGGTGTTGTTTCCTCCTTTTCCTACCCCCTTCCCACTCCTCCATCCCTCATGGACCCTTGATGATCCATAATCTATTATAATTTTGTCTTGTCAAACGCTGTCTGATGGTTTTCCTTCTCCCACTTCCCCATTGTCCACACCCCATGGATGAGGTTATATAGAGACTCTTATAATCAGTTCCCCCTTTCAACTCCACCCTCCCTACATGCTCTTGGCGCCACCACTCTCCCCACTGGTCCTACAGGGATCATCTGTCCTGGATTCCCCATGTTTCTGGTTCCTATCTGTACCAGTGTGCATCCTCTGGTTTAATCGGATTTATAAGGCAGAATTCAGATCATGATTGTGGGTGGGAAGAAGCATTTTAGAACTGTAGGAAAGATGCATATTTCATCGTTGCCACACTGTGCCCTGGCTGACTCGTCTCCTCCCCACGACCCTTCTGTAAGGACATGTCACTACCCCTGCAGATGGACCTTGACTTTTGTTTTTATTTTTGAACAGCATCAATTTTCCTAAAATTCTTTAAACACGTCATGACTACTTGCACATCACTTATGCATGACTGCACTGGGAATTTATGAACCCTCTGATTGGCTGGTAATGTGGTAGACCTGTTGTTGAGAATGACAGAAGAACATTCAAAATCTAGATTAAAGGAAACCAAAACAGTGCCACAGTTTATGTGAAAGATTTTTAGTACAACTAGCCTTCTCTAAAAATATATCTTAAGAGTCTTACTTTAAAAACATGCTAATTCTGAGAGAACTCGGAATTATAACGATTTTATTTTCTAAAAATAGTTGCAAAATTAAATCGTTACTGAAATTAAGTAAATAGTTAAGAGTTCAAATGATAAGGATTTCAGTTACTCTCGAAATTATTTGCCTGCCATCTTAATCCAAGGCAGGAAAGGTCCCCAGCAGAATGCTCCACATATAATAATAATGTCGGCCACCTGGATTTCCCTTAAGACTGAGAGCAGACCAGTTCAGGATGCTGTTGTTTTTCATTGTGTTTGTTGTGTGTTCTTTTTGTCTGGGATTAACATACTGATAGATTTGCTTTTAAATGAATAAAAAAAAAATTGAATCCAATCATTCTCTCCCAGGGCAAATCACATTGATTCCCCAAAGATAACATTCTTTTTACCGGCCTGATGGAAGCTTCGATTAGTTAGCAAAATGTTTCCAAATAGCTAGAGATGCATTTTCTGGGTACGGTCCTGCCTGAGGCACCCAATGATGTGAAAAGAAATGTGCAGGGTGACATCTGGTCAGTCTAATCATTCTTCCCTGAAAATATTCGACAAACATTTAAAGCTCATTCCTCATATCATCCCTTTATGTTTTAAAGATTTCTTAAAAATCTAATAGAACTGTCTGGAATCAAGTGACAGTGATGCAGTATTGAGTCCTGAGCAGCTCACCACAAGATCGGTTTGAAACCAGCAGCCACTCCATGGGGGAAAGAGGGGGCTGTCTACTCCTGTGAAGCGTTGTTCGATCCTGTCTTATTGGGTCCCCGTGAGTCAGAATTGAATCAATTGGTTTCTTTTGAAATTGGGAGGAATTTCTCCTGAAAATCTGTCTGAATTTAAGGAGTGAGAAGCACTTAAAGTGTCATAGCATTTAATACTTGAATTATGGTACATAGATGGCTAGTAAAATGACCTAGAATTTACTGGTGAAATTTTAGGCTTGTCTATTTTATGATTGCTCTAAAATGCATTGACTGATGCATGAAGCTGACATCATTCTCCAGTGTAGCAATGCCCTTAACTCATGGCCATATTTGGGAGTTTGGGAGTATTTTAACTACTTATGTATGTATGCATTCTGAAAAAGGCTAGATTTCTTTTATATCTCTTTCAAAAAATTCAAGAAGTTAATTTTGAAGAAAAACTTACAGAATTTGCTTTTCCATGTTTCATTGTCAGCCCAAAATATCCTAACATAGCTATATTTTGAAGGCCTGCTAGTGTCTAGTGAGGACTAGTTAAATTCAAGTTTGGCATTATCAAGTGATAACTGTCTTACTGTACCCATGCTCGTATTTAGAAAAATATTTAAAGAAAATAATTTGTGTGAGACAACTTCCCAGAATGCACTATTTCTAGCATATTGTTTATCCTCCTTTCAAAATTTGCTTCTAAAACAGTTGCCTCAAGGCATAAGCAGAAAATTAGTGTGTACCTATTTTTCTGAGATTGGTTCTTTGTTTTGTCATTTCTAAATGCAGATGTTCATTCTTAGTGTTTCCTCAATACATATTTCTGCAGAACAAAAAAAGTGATGACCTAGTGAACATTATGCTTATTAGCAATTCAAAATTTATGGAGTCACTTTATGACACTTAGTTATGACTTCTTAATCTAAAATGAAAGATTCTGAAAGCACTCACAGGAAAGAACCTATCTTTGTCCTAGTAGTGTGGTTTTCACAGGGAAAATCTGATTGATTTTTGTCTTATCATTTGCCCACTCTTTCAAGAAAAGATAAGCAGACTGATTACACTGGATCTGAGCTATTGCCAAAGTATTTGAAAAGAGAAAATAAGAAATTACCTCGCTGGGTGATATCCAGAAAATTCTCATTTTTGATCAAGGAAATACTGTAATTAGAAATCCTAGAATCAAAATAGACAAGAAGCCAAGAAACCTTGGGTCCATTTGTCAATTTTACAGCTACAGTGGTCACATCCCCAGTCTACAACCAGCGGTGAAGAAATATAAGTGAACATTCATGAAAGTCCGATTCGTAGTTTGCTTGCCCCAAGTTTGAGATGGTGACTAACCTCTGTGCCACCTTGCCCTTTGGGAAAGAATCTGCTAATGACTGAAATGGGGGAGAGAACAGAGAGGAAGATATAAACATCCTAACAGACTCAGTGTTGTTTTTGTTTGGCTTTTCCAAGCAACAAATTTACTCTGCACATCTCACATCAATATAGCGAGAAGGTATTGTCTATCAGTGTTCTTTCCAAAAGCGGACATGCGTGCATGCTTATTTTGGTAGGTTAAGTAAACTTGGGGAAATTCATCATTTAAATGAAATTTCTACATTGTCAATTTTGTTATTATGGTAAGTGTACAGGAAACAAAACATTTGGCATTTCTGCCATTTTCTCATGGACAATTCAATGCCATGAATGTGTATCATGTTGGTCAACCACTCCCATGAGGCCATTTTTAACCCAATAAGACACATTACAAGAAACAAAAAGGGGTAGGGGAATCTATAAAATAAGTCAGGAAAACAAAGTCGTAGTAATAGGATCTTGCCTTGAGCTTAAAAAGATAACTGGTTCTGAAGAGGTCTCCCAATAACGTCTTAGGGGCTTGAGAAGCCACAGAAAGTAGAAAGAATCAAAGGGGCACTGAGACTTCACATGCTCACCCAAAGCTAACAGTTGCTTGAAGTGTTTACAAACCAGCACTTCATGTTTCTTAACTTGATAATTAATAAAGGAAGCATTCTTAGCATATCTTTATGGTGTATTTGTTCTCTACGCAGAATCCAAGTGTGAATGGGTAGTTGGAAAGTTTGGCTTTGCTTGTTTTTTTTCCCTAAGACGATCATCCCCAAATATAGATGTCTGCTTTGTTTTTCACTTTTCTCCTTTTTTTGCTTTTGTATCAGAGTGCTTTTCCCCAAGAGAACCAAAAAGACCCCCTCTGACGATCTCTGACAGTAGATAAGAAAGTCCCAAACCATTCCAGTCAAAGGATCATATAATAATCACATTTCTCGCTATGTTTAGACCTGTGATGAAGATTGCCATCTAGCAAACAGTAAACCTTCCAAGAAGCACACATTGCTGGTGACAATGGAAATAAATCTTCCCCCTGGCTAGAATTATTAGTGTTAAGTCAGATATGACCATTTTGATAGCTGAGGAGTTCCCAGCACTCCCTTACAGTGATTATGGCAAGTGATAAATTGTGATCTAGGGCATGGTCCAGGGACAGTCGGATTTGTATGAAGAAGTAAACAAAGTGAACATTAGATGATCAGGGCAATAGAGTGATCTCTTCTCATAGTTGACTGCCAGTATCGACAGGGGTTAGCCATTCTCAAACGGTGCTCTGTCATCACGGTGGAAAAGCACGTGGTGCTACCTAGAAGGCTGGCTGATAGAACGCTGCAGGGAGAAGAGGTAGCGCTCTCCTTCTGTAAAGGTTCCAGCCCGGAAACAGTGAGGGACAGGGCTACGCTGTCCCATAAGGGTCCCCATCAGTCAGAATCAACTGGATGACAGTGAATCCACTCTTGGCTGTTGATTAATCACTTTCAAGGAAGGAGAGAATTAATGTTGGTCTTTCATCTCCCACTTCCCCACCCTCTCCCACCACCCTATACCCTCACAGGTGCAGGATGCGTTTAGGTGCCGATTGAGAAATTGTCAGGATCCAATCAATGCTGATTCCTCAAGTTCTTTTCCTAATGGGCATGCTCAAATCATGGTGAGTTTTTTCTTTATCATGTGATTGTTAATTAAGTAAAGCAGTATCTGAGTCCCATTTTAAGTAATGTCTATAATTATGTCATCAATAGACTTAGAAATCTGATACTAGCTATAGTTATTTTGATATAAAATAGTTAGCCTGTCAGGGTTGTGGAATCTAGGATCCAATATTCCTCTAGGATATTGAAGGTGGGAGTTCCAGGTAACAAAACAGAATAGCAGAGTATATTCATCCTTACAAAGACTCAGGATAACACTGTGTGTGTGTGTGTGTGTGTGTGTACCTCAGAAGACTGTGTACTTAATCTTCAGCCTTGGTTACACATTAAAATCATTGGACAAAGCTATTAAATCAGAATCTCTGGGGCTGGAACCAGGTAGCAGGGTTTCCCAATGTGAGAACCACAACGCTCAAAGGCAAGAGGTGGTGACCCTTCCAATGAAAGGACAGTTATTGTACATGAACTCTGACCATGACTGGGTTAAAGGGCGCTTTGGGATAACCCTTTGTACATTTTTAAAATTAGGTGAGATTTAAGTTAGATGGCATTAAAAATAGGGCTTGGATTTCAGAGCATTTTCTTTCATTGTCTTTATAAGATATTGAATTTTTTTTTTTTTACAATAGGAAACATAAAAATAGACTAATGTCTCACTGGTCACTATGACTTGAAAAGTAAAATCAAGTTCTTGGCTTATTTGTATAATTCTCAGATTGTAATTCCTAACCTGGAAAGACTTTTGTCACAAATGAATAAAAATATATTATTTAAAAGGTCTAGTTTGACTGGTAATGGTTTGAAAAAGTTGTGTTGTATAGTACGTGAGAAATATCATTTTAAAATTGAATGTTTCAAATAATACAGCTTCCTAGTAAAACTTATGCAACATTTACTTTCGTATACCCATAATTTCAATATTTTGTTATTATTAGGAGATTGCTTCAATCTGAATGTATGTAGCAGTAGTAGTATGTAGTAGTCAATCTGAAGATGACATATTGCCTTATGAAAATTGTATGTTATGCTTCTAGCCATTAATCACTTTACTAGGAAATGATCTTTTTTAAAAATCTGATAATTCCTTATGAAAATTCATTTGTACACAGCAATAAACTTCTACTGCCTAGTCAGGGACCTGTAAACTTCAGACAATTTGATTTGTAAAGTTATTTGTGATCTACAATAAATGACGGTTCTATGTCTCATTATTTCTTGTTACAGACAGACTTTGAAAAAGATGTAGACATTGCTTGTAGATCAGGTAAGAATACTTGAATTATGAAAATACGATCACTATGGATATTAAATCATTTCAACAGTTTTGGGTTGTTAAACAATGTTATGGTTTGCACAGCATATATTCATATGGAAGAATAAATAGAGTCAGTTGGAGGTATTGTAAAAATAGAAGTGTGTGTGTATGGTGTGTGTGAGAGAAAGAGAGAGAGAAAAGGGAAATGGAGAGATAGTAAGTGAATGAAGAGAACAAGACTCACAATGATTAAATGGGAGCACTATAAAATCAGTAAAACACAAACTTAGAAACAAAAGACTTCCATTTCACAGATTGTCAGCTACTTGGCAAAATGTCTGTTAATTTAGCTACCTCTGTGACTCAGTATTCTGTAGATGTATAGCATGTGAATTGTGATAAGGGTGAAATGTGTGCGTAGATGATTTTTGTTGTTATACTGTGAGCAGAGAGTAAGAAAGACTACACCCTGCATTAAAATGCAAATATCCTTCAGGCCTGCCCACAGATAAACTCTCTGCTCAAGAGTTTTAAAAGATACTACATTTCTTATTTGTGGTGTCATGCCAGGCATTGGAAAACCACAAATATACCTCATTTTATCACATTGCTCTTTTTTGTCATCGATTTAAAATTATAGTGTTCACATGTGTACATGTTTATTCAGCATGTACCATACTTTTTGGACCATAAAATGCACCTGACAATGAGACATACACCATTTTTAGAGCAGGAAAACAAGAAAAAATATTCTGAACCAAATAGTACCAGTATGCTAAAATGTTCTGGGGTACCACACCCTCATTTTCCCCCACTTATGGTGGAAAAAAGTGCATCTTATCACCCGAAAAGTACAATATTTGGTTAGTAAATAACATTCATTACAATTGGCTCTTGTATTAATGATATTTATTTTTGCATCTTGCCAACAGGGCTTTCCCAAAGATTATATATATGATGTATATGTGTGTATAAATACATATTGCCCTATTGATAACAGTAGCAAAATTACAGTTATGGAGTAGCAATGAAAATAAGTTTATGGTTGGGGGGGGTGGGTCACCCCAACATGAGGTACTGTATTAAAGGGTCACGCCATTAGGAAGTTTGAGATCCACTGATACATATGCTTGTATGTATGTGTATTTGTATATATATACAGTTTGTATACACAAACACCACACACTGTATATACTTGTGTATAAGCAGAGTTTTTTTTGGGGTGGGGGGGCATCAATGCTCTCTGGTGGTCATGGGAGCTACCCAGCGCTGCTCCTGAGAGCCGTCGCTGGATTTGAACCACCAAGCCCGCAGGCCACAGTCCCACACTCAACCACTTATGCCATCGGAGCTCAGCCCTTAAGCAGAGTTTTTCAGCACATTTTAATGCCATTTTTATGATAAAATTAGGTGCTGCAGCTGGCATTTGGGGTAGTTTACATTTGAGACTATATGGTACATATATATATATATACTGTTTTTTCTTTAGGAAAAATTATTGCCTTTGCCTTATCTTTATCTCTATTTGCTATTCTCATACTGGTTGACAAATATTCCCTTTGAGATATTTTGGTCATTTAATTTAGTAAGAGTACTTGCACAGTCTTCATTCCCATGGTTAACTGAGTAGGGTAAGGCCCTGTGTGGAATCCTGCTCTGTTCAACAAGGCACCTCCCAGGCCACCACACTACGCAACGAGAGAATCCAAGAGCACAATGTCTTTGTTGGAATCCCAAAGCTAGAAGAGATAACTCTCGTATTTTCATTCATAAATTCACAGTGCTCCATATAGTGTATGATCATAACAAGGCAATAGCATAACTGTCGTGACTTCCTGTTTCATAGTATATCCTGCTTAATATCTAACATAATAGAGGTGTGATACACTACAGCATTGGTGTTTGCATTTCCCAATCTGCCATTTCCAATCTTCTCTGGAAGACTGATAAAATATTTGCTCGTGCTTCACCTTTTCAAAACAGTCTTAAAGGTTCGTGGTTCTGGGTTCCGTTAAATGTGTCCAGGAATAGCATGAGATTGGTCCATTGTTCACCACAGTTGAATCTTACATGAATGCTTTCTACATATTCTTCTGATTTCATCACAACTACACAGAGTAGCTGTCACTGGACTGTGGCAGCCAATTAAAACAGATTTGCTTTTACTTAAATGCTTTTCCAGAATTTCTTAGACATCATTGGTCATAGTTCTAGGTTCTACATACATGTCCAGGATAGGATGGAGTTTTCTGAGTCAGATGTCTTTATTTCTTCAAAAAGATTAGTTCTTCATTCCCTATTCTCCCACCTGCAAGGCTTTCAACCCTCTTTGATGTTCTCTGCAGAATTTCTTCGTGAATAAGTAAAACAGGAGCAGTTCTGTATTTTACAGACATTAGACCAATGGTTGTTGATGTGCGGTCACTGGAGCAGTAGCATTAGCCTGCCTGGACCGCATTAGGAAAGGGAATGTTTAGAGGCCCTGGAAGCACTGGTGGTGCAGGGGACTATGCGTTGAGTGACAGTGTGGGAGAAAGATAAGGCTGCCTGCTCCCATAAGTATTCACAGCCATGGGAAACTACGGAATCCTGCCTATGCAATGGTAGTGGGTAGGACCTGTAACTCACTGGATCAGACAAAAACTGTGGGGAGCAGAGGGGTAATCATTTTTTTACAAGTCATCTAGATTATTTTGATCCATAGTAAAGCTTGAGAATCACTGCATTAAATGAGCCTCCCAACCCTGTGGTTGCATCCCTTCAGTCTCCGTCTTCTCTTCCTGAAGGTAGCTCTTCCTTCCTTTGTTCAATTACAATTTCCCCCGCTTCGTTTCCTTCTGAGAATGGGTGTTCTGAAGACAGCCAGTGCCGTCAGCGATACCATTGACTCTTTGTTTGCGTGTGATCTCTGTGCTCCTCTAAGCAGCGCTCAACAGGAGCTTGCTTCTGAGTTTTTCTAAAGAAAGCTGCAACACATATTCAGTTACATTCCATTTGGAAATCTGAAATTATAGTTTCTGAATATTTCTCTAGATTGATTGTTCTTCATTTTTCCAAAGGGTGAAATATGCATCTGAGTATGTGCAGTATTCAGATTTTTTTCTTTCTGACTTCAAGACAATGGTTAATTTCTTCAAAAGTTCCAGTGCTTCATCAGCTACTTTGTATCTACAGGAAGGATGAGTTTGTTTATGTGATGCATTCAAAATTTGGATATATATATATATATTTTTAAGCAAGTCTATAAGGGAGGCATATCTGTTTCTCAAGTTAAGTAGATTCAGTTTCATAAGAAAAACTATCTTACTCCAACTAATTAAGATATAAAAATTTGTACACAGTTAGATGCACCATTTGATTACAATTTATTAAATAAAACTTCAAATCATATTACATTTTTACAAAACTCAATTAATTTGGTCTAAAGCAAGACTATAAAATAAATTTTCAGTACTCACATTTCCTTTATAATTACATTACACTAGTAAAAGTACAAAATTACATGATCTCAATTACACATTTGACTACTAACTACAAGGTCAGCAGCTTGAAACCACCAGCTGAGAAAAGACAACACTGTCTGCTCCTGTAAAGAGTTATGGTCTCAGAAACTCACAGGGGCCAGATCTCCCCTTTCCTGCTGGGTCACTGTCAGTTGGCATCAATCTGATGGCAGTGAGTTTTGCTGACTCATTTTGTTGATGCATTAGAAAAGATTTCCACAGCCATCCTTCAGATTGTACTAAGAATCTTGAATTAATTTTTATGTTCAGTTAATAATGTAAAGTGTTACTTCCTGAATTTGAAGATTTTAAAAAGTATTTTGTTTAGAATGTAAATTTATGAGTCTGAAATATTATTTCTCCTAATATGTTTACGTCTAATTACTTTTAGTAACCATAATTGGTGACAATCTTATTTTAAAGTCTTTATAATAACATCCAATAAACAGAATGTTCTGCTTCTTTATATGATAAGTACAAATGCCACAGCCAAATTAAAGGCTACTGACAAATATATAAAGTAGACTTAATATGATTTTTTTGTATCTAAAATAAAGAGACTCCATACAATAACTCGATAAACTGTGTTGAATGATGAAAGATACTGAATGAAAGATAGGTCTTTTGAAACAATTTTAAAGGCTTCGCTTCTTTTTTAAAAGGTTTCTATTCTTAGTAATAGATGACATTCATAGTTTTTTACTTGAAAGCCTTTAATGTAAGAAAATTATTATTTAACTTGAAAAGTGGGTAACAATGGGTTAATTCAAGACAGCTGAACATTTTATATGAAAGAATAAGCAAAACTTTTCATAGTTATCTCTGAGAAATCACATTTTAAATGGCAGTTGCTTATAACTGGTATGTCACGAAGCTTACATACTGAGCCAAGTTCCACGTTGTGTCGCTGTGTGTGCTTCAGGACCAGTGCTGCCAAGACTCTCTTTCCTGTTTCAGGGGACTTCACAACCAACATTTGTTTGCAATTGAGCATGATTTGAATCAGTCCCCTCCACTTTCTATAATGCATGGTTTTCTTTTCATGTAGAGCATTAAAACTAAATTAAAATATATTTTAATATGTCGGGTCAATATGTTATTGATTGGTTTGTTTTTGTTCGGTTTGATGTATGCTCTTATTTTGTTTGTTCCTTGTCATACTGCAAGTTTTCTAAATCACTATTTTTTCAAGCTGAAAACAGGATGGAGGCTTTTTTCTAATTAAACTTAATCAGCACTTTTAATGCCCCCTCAAGGGAATTCGAGCATATGGATTGGTCTTGTGAAAGAATTTCTTCTTACCCCCTTGTCAAACTAAAGATGATAAATATGTTTGAAGCCTGTATGTGTCTTGACCATATGGAATTCAGTAGATGATTTCTCATTAATATTTTGGCATACATAAGGTTTGCAGGGATTCCTGATGCAGTACAGTGTAATTCTCATTGATACTCTTTTCAATGTGCATTTCAATAGTTAGAAATTTTAGGACACTTTTGGTGAAAAATCATTAATAAAAGAGTTGCATGAATATATCCATTGCAGAAAACCTTTTAAATTAGATTGATATATAAATTTTCTCACAGTCTACCTTTCTTCTGAAAAATTATGCATAGTTGTTTGAAGACAGGGCATTAGAATTTCTGAAGGATTGCTAATCAATTCAGATGTCTTAGCTGTCAACGAGCTGAGATCTATGATTATATATGATGATCAGTAAGCATGATTGATCCATCTGGCCCTAGTTTTAAGCAATGGATAACCACATATATATATACAAAAATATTAATTAAAAATTTTAGTAGAAAGAGACAACAGAAAAATGATGAAAAATAAAATCAGAGTGCAGTAACTTTCTTTTATGAACTTTCATGTTCTAATTCACAGTTCTTCATAAGGATATTGGACCTTGCCGAGCAGCGACGATAACAGGAACACTTTCTAGGATTTCTCTAAATGATGATGAAGAAGAAAAGGGAACCAACCCAGAAGGGCTAAGCTATTCAACATTACCTGGGAATGTCATTTCCAAGGTCATAATTCAGCAGCCAACAGGTCTGCACATGCCCATGAGTATGAATGAGCTGAGCAATCAGTGCTTGAAAAAAGAGACCAGTGAGCTACGGAGAACTGTGTACTTGTGCACAGATGATAATTTGAGAGGGGCTGATATGGACATAGTCCACCCTCAAGAGAGAATGATGGAAAGTGACTATATTGTAATGCCCAGAAGTTCTGTAAATACCCAGCCATCAATGAAAGAGGAAAGCAAAATGAATATTGGCATGGAGACCTTGCCACACGAGAGGCTATTGCACTACAAAGTGAATCCTGAGTTCAACATCAATCCTCCTGTCATAGACCAGTTCAATATGAACTTAGACCAACATCTTGCACCCCAGGAGCATATGCAGAATCTGCCCTTTGAGCCCCGGACAGCTGTGAAGAACTTCATGGCCTCTGAGTTGGATGATAATGCAGGATTATCCAGAAGTGAAACTGGATCCACGATATCTATGAGTTCTTTAGAGGTAAGAAGAATAAACTGTCCTTGATAACTTAAAATGTAGAAGGAGCGATCCATGTTGCAGTGGTTTAAGAGATCAAATTCACATTTGATTTTGTAGTTGTATAGCATACCATAATTTGGGGACATACTGGAATTGCGATTCAGGTTATGTTTGTTTTTCAGTTCTGCACAAGCTCTCCTATCCCCCAGTTTTGCTTAAAAAAAAAAGATGCACTCTGTATGTACAGTTACTGGATGTTTCAAATGATTTACAGTTAGCTATTGACCTAAAAGTTAGCCATAACCCTAACCTGACAGCAATTAGCTGGCAATCTGAGTCTCTGCATATCACGCCCATGAAAACCCTTTGAAGCAACTCTATAACACATTCGGTTTCCATGAGTTGGTATCAACTCACTGACAATGTGTTTGTATACACAATCTATTTAACTTCATATATTTATACTATGTATGTATATTTAAAGGCACTAACACACAAAATTCTGTTATAATGGGAACTCCAAAAAGCACTGATTCAGAACAAATAGAAATCCCTCTTGATGTGTCTAGCTACCAAGGAAAACTAGGTTTGAGTAGAGGTACATACAAAACTAAACCAAGAGCTGAAATAATTTGTGTGAGAACAGCTATTTAAAATAAAATTGGAGTGCTCCTCTGAGTTCTATTGCTTTTATTCTAGGCCAGTAGCATTCAAAGTTAATGTTTTATTCTTAACTTTTACAGAAAGATGACTTGTAAATTTATTTTCATTATAAATAAAATTGTCAAGGAAGTTGTAAATTATACAAAAGAGGGAAATCAAGTGAGCTAAGAATAGGACTCCAAGATCTACGGGAGTAATGTTTATGTTGATACTGTAGATGTGGAAAGGGAACTTCTCTCAACCTTTTCTTCTACCCAAAAAGGAAGTTAGGGAATATTGAACAGATGTGAGTAACACTTACATTGCATTGGAATTGACCAAACAAGGTAGATAGTCATATTTTCTCTTGCTCTATATTCCATCACTCACTTGCGTGAAGCATTTTTAACTTTGACAGTTGTTTGTAGTGAACCCGCCTGATATGCAGATGTTCAGGCAGCAAGGCAGTCCCTTCTTCCTTTTACACAGATGGCCACTTTCAAAAACATGGTAGAGTATTTCATAAACATTTCTTAGAAAATAGATGCAATAGTTTTTTTCGTATCCATTCTACAAGAGGTATGAGAATAGTCATATGATCTAGTGTCCAAAAATGTACAGAGACTTTTAAAAAAATAATTTTATTGGGGACTCTTACAGCTATCATAACATTCCATACATTGTCTGTATCAAGCACATTTGCACACGTGTTGCCACATTCATTTCCAAACATTTTCCACTTGAACCTTTGGTGTAAGCTTCTCTTTTCCCTTCCCACCTTTTTTTTTTTAACGAATCATTTTATTGGTTACACATACACCCCCCGCCCCCATGATCCATATATACATCAATTGTATGCAGGGCTCATTTGCACACTTGTTGCCATCATCACTCTCAAAACATCCTCCCTCTGCTTAGGCCCCCAGTTCCAGCTCCCCCTATTTCTCTCCCCCCATGATCCTTTCTTTCCTTTTCTCCCCAAAAGCAATGACTTCTAGCACTTGAAATGAAGAGAGACCCTGAGCTGCTAAAGTCTTTGTTGAGTGGCACCATTTTGCTACACCAAAATAGGAATATAGCTAGGAAGCGGAAGTCTCGAATATGAATAGGATTCAAACACAATAGGATTTCTAAGGCTAGTTTAAAAATCAGGACAATTCCTGAGAATGAAGGCCATTGGTCCTATGATGCCAAGTTTACCCACATCTGGTCATGGTTTCCTTGCATTTGGTCACTTCATATGAGCAAAATAGCTACTGTTTCTCTATTTATAGTTGCTTATATTGGAGACTAGCAGACCTACTCCATAAGCCCATAATCACCACATAAGCACAAATATTTATCCAAAATCCAATTGTTCTTTTCAAAGGGATTTTCAGTGAGTATGCATATAATGCCATAACATTGTAAGTCACCATAATGGCCACATGAGAGTTGTCTTTACAGAATTGCTCTTTAAAATGTATTTTAAAGTTTGGATGAAATTTCATTAGGATATGTTATTATAAAGCTGTTCTATAAAAACACATTAGAATCATATGGTCACTGGCTTTACATAAAAAGCTTAAAACTTTACTGGGTTTGATATCATATAGTTATGTGTCTTTGAGTAGTAGACTATTTACAAGGGTTGCTTTGTTCAATTTGTAACTTCTCCCCAAATACCCACTTCCCTATTATTAAGTATAAATATCATATTTTACTGTGATTCAACAAAAGATCTAAATTTAAATGACTTAGAGATCATCAGCCTTACTTGAAAAGGAAAGAAATTCAGGATTCAGAAGGAAATTTCAATTCTTCATTTTAATTCTTCAGAAGAGTTTAATAGTTGATAATTGCTTAGAGTGACCATTTTAGGAGACAGCAGAAAGAGACACTATAGATATGAGAATTAATAATAAAAAATTAGCATTTATATAGCAGCTTTCATTAGCGGATCCTCAAATCACCATAAAAACATGAATTAATTAATCTTCAGTACACCTCTGTGCGATGAATAAGTTTTTAAAGTCCTTGATGTAAATCCATTTACTCAAGGTTACAGAGAAAGTGCATACAGTGCTTGTTGTATAGATGGCATACAACCCAAGATTTCAAAGGTGGGACTGTGGTTCACAAAGCTAAAGGCAGTATCATTACCAACCTTCTTTTGAAGCAGAGTGCCAAGTGGAGCTGTTATCTCTGCAAAAGGGTATCTGCAGAGTCAACTGATGGGGAAGCTGTTATGTTGAGAATAATAGAGGAGAAATAGAAAGATGACAAGATCTATAGGGAGATTTAAGAGTCAACAGAAGCCAAGGGGTGTCTTGGGTCTTAGGGGAAAAAAAGATATTCATGTTCCATGAAGATGTTGGTGACCAGAAGTCTAAGCAACAGAATGGTTTTGCATCTTTGCCCATATGCATTGAAAGGACAATTGGAGTTGTAGGAGCACCTAGCCTGAGAAGCTGAGCCAGCAGAGCAAGGTTAGGCCATAAATATTCATAGTAACTTAGGAAATGCCAAGAAGGGAAATCAGTTGAGGAAAGTCAGAAGAGAGGAGCCAGGACCTCTTGTTGGTCGTTTCTCTCTAGTGGAAGGTATTGTCCCTGCAGAGCATGGAGGTGGAAAAACAAACAAGCAAACCAGAAAGAGACAGAAAAAAACATATAATTTTAAGGAAGCCAAGGAGACTTGTTGAGTGGGTGAGTGGGTGGTAGTGTGTATTGAATAAGAGCGAGGCAACAAAGAAAGAGGGAGGCTCAGAGGACCGTGCCCACAGCAAAGGCTCCAGCCTCCAGGAGGGTGTATTCACTTCGCTCTCAATTATTGGGTGCAACGTGTTGAAAAGATCCATGAAGTTTCTTGGCATAAAAGCATATGCAGATTTTCCTCCCTGTGTAACATCTTCGTTTCTTTCTTTGCATACAATGTGCGATCTTCTAACTGTAGTCATTCCCAGAATCAGCTCTTAGGCAGTTCTGAACATTTTAGTTTAAGAATTCCCATAATTATGGAATAATTGCAATAGTAATGTGGTAGAATTTTTCACAACAATGACTCCAACCCTGAATGCCTTCAGTCTGCTTAGAGAATGAAAGTAAAGCTGTTGGTCACCTTCGATGGGTAAGCAAAGCGTGTTGAGAGTGCATGACATCTAGTCTTGCCATACGCCCACAGCCAAGCTTCTCAGAACATTAAAAAGAAACTTTCCTACCTGTTTGAAAATATGCCCAGCTTAATCTCTTTGAAGTTGTAAATGGTGGAAAGGGATACCCATTCGAGGCTATGTTTTTATGTGGCAGTTCTTCTCCAACATGAATGATAGAGCTCTCAGCATAATGGCTTTTTAAAGGTAAAACATTTTAGCTGTAATGTCACCTCACCAGTGCCTCCTTGATGCCTGTTAAGAGGATCAAATTAGATAATGTATGTGAAATCCTTTGAAAATTGTAGAGAGCACTTCAGATGTGAGGTTGTGTTATTATTATTTCATTAATGCTGTACCTTGAATTCTCATGAAGAAGCTTGAGTGCTGCGCGAAATCGATGTTTGGGATGAGCTGTAAAACACAATCGCCTGGCTACCTTGGGGAACTGGGAGACTGTCACTCACAGAAACCAGCCTGGAACTGACCATTGTGCAGAATGCACCTTTTTCTTTTTTGACTTTTCACAGTGTTCTCACATAGGACAGATGACATGAAGGGGTGGCCCCTGGACTGTTTTGCTTTTGCTCAGGTGAAAGACTTTGTCTTTTATGATGTAACCATACAAAAAAATTAGCCCAAAGAAAAATCATACTGAAAACGAATTATTCTGAGGTTTCATTTTCATAGATATTTTGTGTGTATTTAGTATCACAGCATTTTCTTCTTGTCATGCTTACTGCTCATCTTGTAATATAAATTTTTCATGGCAGATATATTGTTCTTCATCTGTCGATGGAATTCATTCCTTGCTATAAATCTGCTAATGCTTTGTCCTGCTTAATTTGCAGTGACAAAAACAATGAGGTATTCCCTTTTGGGAAATTATCCATTATCTTACAAGACATGGAAATGATGACAAGACTCTGCACACATTCGCTAAACATTCCTCTGAGTACCTAATACCATTGTGCATGTCCACATTTTTAAATTACTGCAAATAATTTTTCTCTTCAGTTGGTGATAAACCTACACTCTTGTAAATTGTCTTGAATCTCTAGACAACCAATTGAGCCATTCATACGAGGTTGCTTTGTGGATCTTATTTACTTGAATATTCAAATTATCACCAAGTTCCTATATAAAAAAAATAACAGCAACGAAAGCAGTTCTCTTGGATTTGTTGGACTGTTACATTGCAGTGCACTCAACAATAAATATCTGCATGCACACACCCACACACACTATTGCAACAGACACTTCGTTAGATGTTCAGGATACAAGTCTACAAAAGTAACCATGACAGACATGGATGCTGCCCTTCTGAAGGGTAAGTTCTGTGGGAGAGGTAGCTAAGTTCACAAGTAGACAATTGGATACAGTGTGCTGTGATGGGTAATATTTCTGGAAGGGGAGGGAGGAACTTCTGTTAGGGAGGTGATCTGGAAAATCTTTTGATGTGATGTATAAACTAAAAACTGAAAGTTGGGATGGAACGTAGCTTGCGAAGAACTGGGGGTGAGAAGATGTTTTGGCAATGAAAGCAACTGGAGTGCCGCACCAGAGGTAGCAAAGACATTGCCCTCTGCTCATAAGATCATTTTAAGGAGTCTTCTTTCAGATGAAGTGGGAATTGGAATAAAAGATGAAAATATGCAAGATTTTTTGAAATGGAAGGAAATGAAAAACCATATAAGTTAAAAATCACAATAATTTATCTGCCTGTCTGTCTGCCTGCCAGGCAGACCATCCATCCCTTAGCATGTATGCATATATACATGGTGGTTTGGGAGAGAAATGACAAAGGACCAATGGAAGCGGAAGAGCAGGTGGGGCAGAAGAACTATTAGGAAACCACTGGAGTAATCCAGATTCAAAAGGAGGCCATCTTTGACTGTAAAAGTAACCAAAGAGATGGAGAAGAGTGGAGAGCACTTCCTGAGGATTGTAGGTACAGGAAGGAGATGTGGGTGGGAAAAGTGATGTGTAAGTTTCTGACTTGGCCAACTAGACATTCAATTATTTGATGTGATGAGACACACATGCGGAGGAAAAAGATGGAAAATGGAGGAAAAAATACCATAATGATGGTGTTTAAGCCTCAGGATGAGTTATATCATCCATGAGAGAGTATGAGAAAGAAGAAAACTGAAGAGCTCAACATTTAGAAATCAGGGAGATGAGAAACTAGCAACCAAGGACACTTGAAGAGTCAAGCAGACACAGCAAAGTGAGAAGAAAGACACAGGAAGGCGTCAGGGCTGGGAGTGGGATATGGTAAGCGGAGAGATGATGAATGCTATTGGGAAGTGACTATTTAAAAATTGCTGAGAGTCAAACAAGTTGGAGCAGAAAAATGGCCTTGGAATTTGAGGAGGTGAGCATCACCAGAGGCTTTGGCAGTAAGAATTTTACTAGGGTGTTGAGGACAGAATACATGTTAGCGTGAGAGTTAAAGGGAAACTTTGAAAGTGGAAAGAGCATCAAAAGAAACACCACCTGCTTTGACAAGGATTATTTATTCAAGTTATTTGGATTATTGGAAATAATATATAAACAGTGATTTATATCTTCACAGAATGTGTCAACATCACTCTGACTTATTTTAAACTTATGTAGACTATCTTCATAATTATTAAGTTATTAAAAACATTGTTATGAACTTATCCATTTTCTTTGTTGTCCCTCATTTTAAGTATAGAATCATTATTCTCATGACCTCTATACCTTAAAATAGCATTGTGACAGCTCAGAAGGACATTTAAATAAACAAGTAAGTTTGTTATTGTTTTGACAGGCTTTAATATTTTGAAAGGCTCTTGACTATGCTGCATGTGTACCAAGAGTGAAAACAGAAAATGAATTGAACATTCTGGCACTTCTCTAACACCACCATTATCCAATGACAGACATTTCTTAAGATAAACTAAAATTTGCAGTAAGACTACCACACCAGGGAGGTTGACAAGTGTGGGGCTCTTGGGTATAATTGCTCATAACCTATAATACACACCATACTGTGACTCAGAAGACATATTTGTACATTGACATCAGATTTATGTCTTTAATGAATGCCCCATTGACATTTTCTGTCCTTTATATAAAATTGGCAAGTTCAAACTAGGCTGATTGACCCTGCTCTATGTTTAAAAGGTATGCAAATCCTTCTGTCACTCTTTAAGTGACTGGGTTATTTAAAGTTATTCTTGTTGCATTTAGTAAAATTAGCAAAATATCAAAGGAATGTTCACTATGAAATAAATATGGTACCACTGAGCAGACAGTGAGCTCTATTGAAGAAAGTCCTAGGTGCAGACTCAGAAGATAGATGAGGATCCTCAGTTTATTTTCTGGGGAAGTGGATGCTTATTTTAACTTTGTTGGCCCTCACTTTTCCTCTTTTGCTAAAAAAAAAAACCAAAAAACTCACTTCCATCAAGTCGAGGCCAATTCATGACGATCCTAGAAGTCTGCCCTTGAGTTTCCAAGGCAAACTCTTCAGTGGAAAGCCCCGTCGCTCTCCCCTTTCATAAAAATGGTGTAATCAATCATGCTTTGCACGATCACCACATGCAGAGTCTAGCGTGTTGTGATGAGGAATGTACTTGGAGAACTAAAATGTCACCCCAGGTTTTTATCCACCTTGAACTACCAATCTGCCACATTTTCTCTTCACTTTCCAATAGTTTACATCTTCTCTTTTTCATTTCCCCACCTCCATCTTTGGACTCCTTTGATTTAATTTTTTTGTTTGCTTCGTGTGCTTTTAATTTTTTTTCACTCTTTGATTTAACCTTTCAAGGCTTCCACTTCTGCCACATTCTTACATTAGAATTTAATTCCACTGAATTTAAACAGAAGAGAGAGTGATCTATTTGTGGAGGTGTATCTATTTTCTTTCCCATATTTCACATCAACACGGGTAGCATCTGCTCTCAGAAGCAAAAGCTCTCAGAAGCAAAATCGACCGCTGGCACGCTCTGGCTTCCCTTCTTTTGCTCTGATTCCAAAAATATGAAACTTTTTTTAGTGGCACGTGTCTGTCCGTGTTTCCAGCTCTTAGGCAAGGCAACATTGAGTTCAGACGGAACAGACCAGCATATGTCTTGTATGACCTCTGGCAACAGAGAAGCACTCTTGAGCCATTGCAGCCGAACGGCGTCTTACTCTTCTATCTGGCTGAAACCTTTCCTAAAGATTGTACTGTTTACTTTTCAAATGGAACGCAAAACTCAATGATTAATGTTTTATAACCAAATTACTTAAAATCGAATGCCCCTGCGCTTGCATTTTGCTGTGTTAAGAAAGAATTCTGCTTAATGTACACTTACAGAAATGCCCTGCTGAGTCCCAGTGCCAAGAAAGCCAGGCGTCCAGGAGCAGAATGGAAACTCTGACATTTAGTCTAGCATATTGCAGCAAAGTGCGATGCACTCAGTGGAGCCTTACTTTTATACAGCACAGTTAGATAGCAATTATGGCAGAGAAATGGGAAAGAGGGCCCCGTGTAATGCCTTCCTGCACATCTTTCCTTCTGAGAACTCTCCAGGGCTGCACTGGAGCAATATTGGAGACAAGAAGCAAGGCATGATGCGCATGTTGGGTTTTCATGTAATAAAGTCATCTTCTGTTCACCTTTCTCCTTGGTTTTACTTGAAGGCTAGGTTCTCAATCTTAAACAACTATACTAAAATGAAAGTAGATCAGAACATTTTAGTGTTTTCTAAAAATCGAACTTTTAGTTAGAAGAGCCCGGTAGCCCCGAGGATAACACATTGGCTGCTAACCGCAAGATTAGCAGTTCGCATCTACCATCCCCTCCACAGGAACTAGACAAGGTTTCTTGCTCCAGTAAAGTGTCACAAACTCAGAAACGTAAAGGGATGATTTCACTCTGTGCTATGGTGGTGGGGCTGTGGTAGGTGCCATCGCGTCAGTTCCAACCATAGTGACGCCACAAACAAGGAGATACCGCCCGGCCCTGTGCCAGCCCATTGCTGCAGCCTCTCTGTGAATCCATCTCCTCCAGGACTTCCCTCTTTCCAGCTGTCTCTTTCCTTTCCTCAGCACGACATTATCCCTCTCTTAGGACAACATGCTCAAAGTATGCAAGGGGAAGCACCATGGCCATACTTCTTCCTAGACTCTGTCCTCTGGGGGCAGTAGACTGTAGAATAGACTTGATGGCAGTGAGATTTTTTTAATTCTGTTTTTAGGACTCATACTCTTTCAGTTGTTATTTTTTCATATTACCCTGTGCCAACAACTGTGTCAGTTGCTTTAGATTTTTAGAAATCATTTTATTGGAGGTTCATACATTTCTTATCACAAGCCATACAATCCATCCATTGTATGTCAAGCACATGTGTACATCTGTTGCTCTCCTCATAAAACATTTGCTTTCTATTTAAGCCCTTGGCATCGGCTCCTCATTTTCCCCTCCCTCCCTGCTCCCCCCCATCTCATGAATCCTTGATAATCTATAAATTATTAACACTTTGTCATATCTTACACTGTTCACTGTCTCCTCTCACATACTTCCCCATTCTCCATACCCCCAGGGAAGAGGTTATATGTAGATCCTTATAACTGGTTCCCCCTTTCTACTCCACCTTGCCTCCATCCTCCCTGGATCGCCACTCTCACCAGTGATTGCAAAAGGATCATTTGTCCTGGAATACCTGTGATTCCAGTTCCTATCTGTACCCAAGTATGGGTTGCAAGGAGATGGACCAGTTAGGATGCAGTGTAGCAATGATGAAGCACACACCGTTCCTCTAGTTCTTTAATGCTTCCTTCTCCCCACTATTATGATCTCAATTCTACCTTACAAATCTGTCTAAAAATTTTTATTTTTTCTTTTGATATATCACATTCTGGCAGGGCTTCAAACCTCTACATTCCAACACAAGCACTTTCTAATAATTTGCCTTTTAAGACCGGGTACATGGAATCAGAATCCAAATGATCTTGTTAGAAGATAGAGTCTGATTCCTCCTGTCTGGGAAGGGAACACAAATATTTATATTCTGTTGCACACTGTCTGGGAGTTCAACTGGAACAGCCTGCAGGAATCCCTGCTTTCTGTTTGCTGAAGAAGGCGTTGAGGAGTTGGTTAACTATAGAAAGTTCTGGTTCTGTAAAGACAACTTGAATTCTAGCTCCATAAATTTAGCTATATTTCTCAATAAACTACATTAGTGCTTTTCTCTGCTCCCTCTGCTTTGTTATAGTCAAGGATCCCAGCTAGTTGGGGTATGAGTCCCTGATAGGGATTACACATATTGGTTGGTTTAGGGGTGGGAGGAGAGGAAAACGAAGCTGAAGAAGCTTGTCCAAAGGTGTACATTTCTTTTCCAACTGCTTATTATTACATGTCTATAATATGTATCAAGTCTCCCAGTACCTCGTCCCTGTTCTCCCACCCAAAAAAATGTAGCAAGAAAAATCCACAAATGCAAAACTAATTTAAATCTGTTTATTCTATTCTCTAAATTGGTGGTGGCCTCTTTCCATGTATACCAAACATGTGCCTCCCTTCCATTCATTCTAGGAAGTCAAGAATCCTTGAGGAACAGAGGTGAAGAACCACCTCCTTATGTTACCATCAGGAAAATCCTTTCATCATTTGAGATTGCATTAGTTTCTTTTCACCTCTGTTCCTGAGCCTGCTGTCCGATTATTTTAGTCTATTAATGCGTGTTTAGCAATGGCTTGTTCAGCAACTGTTTAAGAGTTGGAACATAAGGGAACATTGGAAGATATGCATATCTACATCTATGCTTTGCTCAAGTGTGGGCTATTTGGTATTAATTTTTATGACATGAACACCAATGGACAAGAAGGATTGTCATATCAGGACCAAATGGCAAATACTAGGAAACCTGCAGATGAGAAACTTTGGGATCTTAAGGCCATTGAGAATTTGCTAGAAAGCTAGAGATCGATTAGTGGGAGCAGCGAAGTGCCGACATTCTTGTGTCACCAACCAAAATGTCCTATCCAACTCTGAATCCCGTTTTCATAAAGTTGTTTTGTTGTCGTGTACCAAATGTGTTCTTCCCAATTAAGACTCTGTTTGAAATTTCATGGGAAAGAAATTTATATTTATTTTTCAGCCACTTATATATTTAAATTATGTTGATTATCTGTTTCTGGAAAATGAGTGTTACAAGGTGAAGATAAGAAATATGCTATATTTTTAGATACTTCAATAATACAAAAATGCCCAGTGTGAAAGTGCAATAATGTAAATGGAATATTTTAAGGTCATAAAAATGTATATATTCTTCTATGTTAAGAAATTGTGCAGAATATAAAGAAGCAGGGTTATCTTTATTAAAAATATTTTAGTGAGTGAACATAAACTTATTTATTTTTCTTCTTTTTAAAAAAACATCGAACAGAGAAGAAAATCAAGATACTCAGACCTTGACTTTGAGGTAAGTTTCCATGATTTCATAATTTGTATTATTTGAATTTAAAATTAATATGTGTATTAAAATATATTTCTCTGTATGGCTACATAGACTAATTTTGTTAATGAAATAAGTCAACTCTTTTGTTAAAACTCATGCAACACAATTTGCTGTAGACAAGAGTTTTAACATTCTAATTGTATGTCAAACTGAGTTTGCATGGACAAGCAAGGAATCTATTCCCAAAATACTGGGATATAGGGAATTTATTGTAGGGATTGAACTTGATCAGTTCGGTTTGTGGGAAGGCAAGAATGTCAGTTTCATGGTTTTTAACATGAAAACAATTATTCCCACAGTTCTTCAGTGATATCTACTAAAGGTGGTGTCTGTCAGCAGAGAATCTATTAAGACCCTTCAGTTGATGAGCTCGGGTGTCTTTGGTATTCATTTGCCTGGTTTCCAAATCCCTATTATTTAAGTTCTCTGTGGTAACATTTAGATTCACTTTCCTCCAATATCAAGTATTGGTTCAATGTGCTCCTATGTTTAGTAAATGCCTTTTCAAAGATATAAACAAGATGAAGATTTTCATTTTCCAATTTACATTGAATTTAAACTGATGCTGGAAATTACTGAAATCATGCCATTTGAGCAGCTTATGCTAAGCACAAAATTAATGATGTTTGAGTGTCACATAAAATGCACTTATGCATCTTGATAATTGGATATGATTCATAGCCTGCTGGCATAATTGGATATAACACATAATAAATTTCCCCAGTATATTTGTACCCTTGTGATACTTACATGAAACGTAATACCTTTAGCTTATATTCCACAATTTATAGCCACCTCCTGCAGCATGAAAAAATCAAAATTGAATCATTTCATGTATATGCATGAATATTATAACTAAACAATATATCCATGTATCAAAAATAAAACATATTTATTTTATATATGTCAATGGTGGACAAGATGTGATTTTATCTTGTCTAGTGTTCTATAAAGATTGGCCTGACTCAGTATGGTTTCAGATTCCAAGGCCCACAGTCATGCCGGAGAGCCTAGCACATTTCCATACTGCAGCCTGCAGCCTGCGTATACAACCCGACTTGGGATAAATATTTTATTATGACCACCAGTTTTAGCATAAAGATTCAAAACTATCAATTGAAATAGAAACTATTCAGCTACTTATATATTGAAATTATGTAGGGTCGTGTAAGTGACAATTTTTTTTCCTGTTAATATTTTCTATAGCCCAGAATAGAAAACTCTACTGTATATTTTCATTATTTTAAAAGCAGTAATAAGTTGTTCTGCTCAAAGGAAAGCATAACATACTGGTAGAAATCAACCAAGTAAACATCAGAGGCATTGGGTCAAAATCTAGGTGTAAAATCAAGTATCCGTGCAAGTAACTACAATTACATAATCATATGTACTGCAGAGCATTCTATTCATATTGTTTCTTTCAAAGCATCAGAAACACTGTATATATATATATATATATATATATATATATATATATATATATATATTCTGTGGCAACTGGTACCAAGACTCCTTAAGATACTATTTCTCTCTGGACTTGGCAATCTAAACATGGTATTTTCAAAATATATTCTGTTAATGAAAAGAAATTTCAACACAAGAACCCTGGATATTTTCTTTGGAACTTTAGTTACTCTAGTTATTGTATCATTGCTAAAGGTGTCAAAATTTGAAGCATTATGTATTTTAAAATAGTTGGATTCTATTCTTCTCAGTCTCTTATAGAATTGCAAGTACCTGACATAGCTAGAGTCTTGGTGGTGTCGTGGGTTACGAGTTAGGCTGCCCCCAGCAAGGTCAGCGGTTCAAATTCACCAGTTGTTTTGTGGGAGGAAGTTGGGGACTTCTGCTCCCAGCAAGAGTTCCAATCCCAAGAGCCCCAAGGGGCCTAACTGGCCAAGAGTTGCAATTAATGGCAGTGAGGGGGGAGGGAAGTGGTGTACATCTCATAGAGCGTGTCTAGAAAACCTCCTATCAGATTTAAACCTTGATGAATTTTAATTTAATTGATTGGTACTCTGTGGATGACTCATGAAGAGGACGTCCATGTTGTCAGGCTGGATTGATTAAATCTATTTATGTCAAACTTGACACCACTGCCCCCACTCTGCCCTCCCCCCCCCCCATACACATACTCATAATTGAATAGTGGCCAATTTTGCCTCGTGGACTTGGGATGGCATCTTTCCTTCAGCTGTAGCTATCGCACACTCTCTAGAGTCTGCATATGGTAAAAAATATTCTATCAACTCATGGATCTGTAAGATCTTTGTGGTTGGTCAGTGTTGTGCCTTAGAAAAAATGCCTTTCCATGTAACCATTCTCAGAGTGACATTACTTTCCTGAACTAGTCTGGTTGACTAGTCCCAGAAGAGTGCAATGCCAGCTTTTTTTCTGGAAAGTTTTCAAAAAATATACGCATATTTCAAAATATTTTGTATTCATTACTGAATTCTTGATCAAATTTGTATTTTTGGTGTCAAACAGAATATAGTAAACATTTGATAAACTTTGATTGCATGATAAAACATATTGAGTTTGATTAGAATAGCTTCCTTTAATGAAGATGACTGTGTGTACACATGATTAAGCACATGACTCCTGGCCACAAAGCTGGAGGTTCGAACCCATCAGGAGATGCTGTCAAAGGTAGACCTGGTGATCTCTTTCTGAAGGTTTGCAGCCCTCCTGTTCTGCACACATGGGGTCTTTATGAATGGGATTCAATCTGATAGTGGCTAACACAACTTTAACAAAGTCATTCTAGTATGGAAACTGGTCATTACTAGAGATGATGCTTCAAAGATACCTTTATGGCTGTCAAAGATATAACTGAAGGAGCTACAGAAGGCAGTCCAGGTGGAGAAAAAGGCCTGAATTTTGGCTAAAGTGTGGCATGCTTTAAGAAACCAGACCACACACACACACACACACACACACACACACACGAAGCCATCAAGGTGCTTGTAGCTTCCGGTGACCCGCTATGTGTCCCAGGAGACCTGCGCTGCACAGTTTTCAGAAGCAGATTGCAAGACCTCTTTTCCAAAATGCCTCTGGGTGGACTCAAACTACCAATCCTTTGCTTAGCAGTCAAGTGTATGAGCAAGATGAAAATCAAAATTGACTGAAATGCAGGGTGTGTGGAAAAAGGGAATAGAAAGGGGAGAAAGTGGACCTGCAGAGGGAGAAGTTTTATCCTAGCTTGCTACTAACAGCTGCTAAGGTTTTGTTGTTTGTTTATACGTGTTGTTTTTTTTTAGTGTGTGTTTTTTATGAGGAAATCTCTGCTCTGATCTCAGTTTTTAGAATGTGATTCTGACACATCAGGGAATGATGTTCTGTAGCGGGGTGAGAGGAGAAGTTGAAATATAAAGTAAGAGGGGATTTCAAGTCTAGGAAAGGTGAATGTCCACTCTCTGGACCATTGCAGACTTAGAAAGAGAGGCAAAGGCAGGACCCATGGGATTTGGTGATTTGGTCATTCACACTGCATCGGGGTGAGAGGACAGAGACTGCAGGACTGGATTTGGATCCTAACTACAGTCTTACAAGAATGCAGGAGGACTCATGGAGTCATCCCATTCAGATATGTTCCTGTTGGGGGTTTAGGTACCAGTGTTAAATGAGAACTTTAAGGAAAGAAGTGTAGAATCAGCCTTTCTTGTGGATGGGGTGGTTTTGATATAGATTTGGGGGCGGGGAACAAACAACACTTGCCAACAAATCAACCCCATCTTGGAGTGACCCTCGAGAAAAGAGGAGAATTAAACACAGGGGTTCCAAACCTGTACATCTCTACAGAGGCAGACAGATGATCATGTCTCTCTTTTGAGAAGTAGCTGCTGAATTCCAACCATCAATGTCTCAGTTAGAAACTGAGGGTTTTAACAACTCTGCCACCAAGGTGCTCTTGAAGGAGGGATGGTGATATTTACTAGCCACAAGGACAGAGATTCAAACCCACCAGCCTTTCCAGGAGCAAAAGATGTTAACATTCTACTCCCATTAGATTTACAAGGAAGAAAGAGAAGACTTTCTACTCTCATAAAGAGGTAGAGTCTCAGAAAAGTCCTAACCCGCCCTGGGTTGTTTCACCTGGTTTCCAATAGAACAAAGCATAATCACAAATTTGAATAATCTGAAAGAGGTTCCCAGCAGAACCTGGGAAGCCAATCCCTCCATGTAATTTATGGGACACAACTAAAGAAAATGAACTCTGTCTTCAGAAAGCATTTCCGCTCTCTACCCCGCCTGTGGGATCAGGGGTATCTGACTGAACCTCCTTGAGCTTCAGTTCCCTAATCAGTAAAGTGGAGATCATAGTTGCTACCTCCCAAGGTTATTGTGAGGATTAAAAGAGATAATAATGGCTCCCATTTCTGAAGTGCCTCTTATCTGTGTGGTCTAACGATAAGTGCTTTCTTCTTTAAAATCTTCAAAACAACCCTGCATGACAATCTGATTACTAAAATGGGGCTAATGGGAGATTGGTTTTCCTGCCTCAGACCATACAATTTGCAAGTGTTGGAACTGACACCTTTTCTAAATTTGTTCTGACACAGAGCAGGCAGACTTGACTTATTCCAAATATTTAGGGAATCTTAAAAGAGTGCTCCTAGGAGGTAAGCGGTCTGAAACCACTAGTCACTCTCTATGCTGGGAAAGCGGTCCAGCTTCCGGAACTCCCAGAGAGCGATTCTAGTCTGTCCTAAAGAGTCATTGGGAGCCAGAATTGGCCCCATGACAGTGAATTTGGTTTTTGGATGGATGAGGGTGACTGCAATATAGTAGGGTGCCAAGTCTTAGAGAATGCATTTCATCCTCATTTTCCTCAGTAATCAAAAACATGATGAAAGTATTTCACAACTCATCTTTTCCCCCCTTCTAATATCAACACTTAAGGATGACAAAGACGACTTCCTGTGGGTACAAAAGTGTGAAATGAAAGATAGAAGTCCTGTGAAATAAACTACTCAAGAGAGTGGTTTTCTGGGCCGTCGGGTTACTGGTCCTCTTGGGACTGGAACGCAGACATAACTTCAAAATCAGGTGGGATGAGCTGAATCAGCCCCGAAGCGTACCCTACCAACCACTGAGCTCTAGTTTTAAAATGCTGATGTTATTTGTCAGGCATTAAAATGAAAGGACATTGAATTTTATGGAAATTGTCAATTAGACTGTATCTATGATTATTTTCAATAGAAAATCTCTATAAGCTAAAGTGTTGTCATTTTATAAGGTTTAAGAAAAGTTCATTCTAAATGGAACTTTTCCCAGAAGTTAATTTCTTCAGAAAACAGGATGTTAGTCACAAAAGAATGAGTAAGGTTAATATGTGAGCCTTCGTGTTAATAATGAACCAAATATATCCATTGCAATGGGCCCAGAAGGTTTGAAAGCATGAAAACTTCTAATTAAGTAGTTAAGACAATAAAAAGTATGTGTGCTACATTAAAAATGATCAATCCAAATAAATGCCTAAAGGGAGAAACTTCCTGTTTGTGAGAACTAAGACTGCAGCTCAGTTTTTACCCAAAAGTAGTGCGGGGCTACAAAATCTCCCATGTGTGATGTGAGTCAGTTTCCTCCTCAGCAGAGCCTCCCTCACTGGCCCTGGCTAGAAAGAAGTGTTTAAGTTTATGAAGAAGAAGGAATCCTATGTGGAAAATCAAAAGGAGCTCAAAGTGGGTACATGAACTGTCTATTGGCAACTCTAATGCCAGAAGAGCCCCCTGGTCATCATTATGGTGATTTCTGGCTGTGCCAAGGAGGTAACTTCAAATCAGAATGAATTTCCTGCATGCATATATATGTACAATTAATATTTCTAGGTAGGAAGTATCTAGAGTATTCAAAGTTTCTCATTTACTTCCATATTCATTGCAGGATTGGTATTCATTATTAACAACAATTGTCATGAGCCTCTATAGAAGACTGCAAACTGCTTTTCGGTTATATAACATTGATTTCCAACACAACTATGTTTTTCTTATACATTTTTCAGTGTGTCCTCACAAAACAGCTCCCCAAAAGAAAATCACTCAGTTCAGACTAAGGTCCAATCAGTTAATGCATTCTCATTTCCACGGGGCATAATTGGTGTGCTTTAGTGAACATGCTTTATGTAGTAGAAGGATGTCGTTGTAAGAAACCAGAAGTGAATTTGACTAACAAACAGAGAGGACTTTGTTGAAAAAGGTATGGAACAGTTCACCCTTTGGCCAAGAGCTAGTAGGGAACTTCATTGACAGATTCCAAGCTGTAGCTTCCCAAAGCAAAATGGGGGTCTTTCATGAGATAAAGGGTTAATGGAGGCTGCACAGACAATGTCATCAGATGTCCACTTCAGAGGGAAGGCGATGTGCCAGGAGTATTAACCATCAAAGAGAATGAGGTCCTTGTTTCTGAAAAGGAAAGCTCCCATTGAGAAGATGGTATTCAATCGCAGGAATAACACTGAGCTAGAAACCGGTTAAAAATTGGAAAAAGACCAGAAAGAGAAAAGACAAGTAGGGAAATGTCTGATTTGGAAACTTTCAACTTAAGTATAAATGTGTAAAGATTTGAGATCTGCCTCACTTGACTTTAGCAACTGCCCCTACCACTCATGCTTCGAGCCTCACCACTTACCCCTATGAAAGTTGACATTTTTTCC
Source organism: Nesogale talazaci (assembly GCA_004026705.1). Taxonomy (NCBI): domain Eukaryota; kingdom Metazoa; phylum Chordata; class Mammalia; order Afrosoricida; family Tenrecidae; genus Nesogale; species Nesogale talazaci. The sequence continues at coordinate 17,798 of PVJH01004717.1, read as the reverse complement.
TTTTAACTGGTGTCATTATGTGATTAATGTCTCTACCCTCCATTAGACTTCAAACTGCAGCAGGGCAGGAACTCAATCGGATTTTGTGCACCGCTGCCTCTCCAGTACATTATTGAAAGTGTGATACTCCAGTAAATGATGCTCATAGATACAGACTCTTGAATGAAATATGCCCGGGAAATCCCTGGTGGTGTAGTGGGCTGTGATTCACAAAGTTTACAGTTCAAAACTACCAGTCAGTCTGTGGAAGAAAGATGGAGCTTTCCATTCCCATAAAGAGTTACAGTCTTGGCAATGCACGGAGGCAATTCTACTCTGTTCTAGAGGGTCCCTAAGAGGCAGCCCTGACAGACTGCAGTGAGCTGATAAATCCGGAATGTGATTTCAGCCCTCAACAAAACCCACAGACCAAAAATTACACTGTGTAGTAAAATTTATTACTATGAAAAACCTTAAGTTAGAGACCAAGTCCGTTTTCTAACAAGTATGGCTAACTTCTATCACATATATGTATATATATGTATATATGTATATATATATTTAATGATTCCTTTTGATACAAATTCATATTGTGTTGGTATCTTTGGAACTGGTATTGCACAGAACACCTGCCTCCCTACAGACAGAGTGTACTGCCTTCTGTGTGCTAGCTCCCTGATCCTCACACGTTTCCATCCAGTTGCTTCTGTACAGGGGCCCTGGCAGTACAGTGGTTCCAGGGCTCCAATACTAACTGAAATGCAAATCCTCTCATAAATCTCCATCAGCCATCACTAGTCAAATTATGTTTGCCTGGTGATTCTCTGTAGATCCTGTAAATCTGTTTCCTGTACGCTCCCTCAAACTGATGGGAAGTTAATCGCTCTGTAATTGCTTGCTATGTTTCATGTCCCTATCATGAGTAATGTGGCTACATCCTGGTCCCCAACCACCTGACTCTTCAAGAGCCAACTCCTAGAGCTCAGAGAAACAAAAAGGGAAACATTTGGTTACTGAAAGCCTTTAAAGGGCATAGTTGTGTCACACAAAAATGGGTTAATGAAAATAAAAAGGATTAGCCCAACAAATGTCTAGATGAAGACTAATCAAATATAGAAATTGGCACACAGGAGAAAATAGAATTTATTAACAGGTGAAAGCTGTAATTTGCATTTCTATTTTATACCCTACCCTCTCTCACACCCTTTTTGTCTTAAGTGAGGTAAAGTGGTTTCCACAAGGGTATTTTCAGAAGAAAATGAAGTAATAGAATTATTCTCCATAAGATATTTCTTTTTCAAGTCACATACTTATATATTTTAAATTTGATCAATTAAGTAATGGAACAAATGTTCAAATTACAGTTTAGCTATACATATAGTATACTTATGTAATGTACGTGTGCAAACTGAGTATGAAGTGTTTGCTTAAAAGCAAAAAATCTTACACAAAACAAAATACTGATTTTTAACGTTAAAAAAAATCAAGATTTCTGAAAAATTTCTCCTTTAATATAGCCCTCGTAAATCCAGGATACTATTATCGAACTTTATTATATCACCTTTCAATGTTCTTTAATAGAAAAAGACCCAGCCCTTGATGTTTAACCTAAAGTCATTTTTATTTATGGCCCTGTTTGTTGCATGATGGTGGAGTTGAAAGATAAGTGTGTACCCAGGGATGTGGAATATTAACATATTTGTATCTGTGATTTTAGAAGCTCATCAACTACACAACTTATGCTCTCAACCCTAATTGTAAACATTCTGTAGCATCTAGCAAACAAATATATGGAACGTGTGGGTCATATTTTCCTTCTGTGAAACTCAGTCATTGTTCACATGGAAAGTGTAAGGTGTGAGATCCCAGATATATTCCAGGTACTTTAGTGATTCGAGTCAGCATTAATAACAGGGCTTGGGAGTTTGCTCCCCCCTTTGTACAGCCAGCAAGGATTTTAGTGTTTATGGAAATAAGACATATAAAAAAGTAATTTTTCCCATGACAAACATCAAGGGGTTTGGGCGCTTTCTGAGTCCAAATTTGAAAACATTTTTCCATATAGTAATAATTTTTGTAGAGCAGTATTAACTTTTGAATAATGAAAATCTTACACAGGGATGTCTGCTCCATTTTTAATGCACCCACATGAGAAAACATTTTTGGGGGGTGGTAATCTTGTAAGTGGGTTAAAAAAAAACAGCCAATTCTCTACAAAGTGCAAAAGAGGAAGCAAGAATTTAGTACAACTCATTTGCCTTTGTGGGAGCTTCTGGGGCCTGCTGATTCCTGCTGAACTTGATTTTCTCTATTATTAAAGTGAACATCTGACATCTTTTTTTAATGCATATGCCATAGTAGAAATGAAACCTACCGTGTTGTGTTTTTGCAGAAGGTCATGCATACAAGGAAGAGGCATATGGAACTGTTTCAAGAACTGAATCAGAAGTTCCAAACTTTGGACAGATTTCGGGATATACCAAATACAAGCAGTATGGTGAGTATGCTTGGTTGCGTCCATGGGTTGGTGAGGAGCCAGGGGAGCTTGCTGCTGACAAAGGTGACCTGGGTGCTGGGAAGTTGTTTCTGACTCATGTTGACTCCAGGGGACCCAAAGTATAATTGTGTTCCACCGGACTCTCAATGGCTGGTAGTTTTGAAGTGCATTTCCAGAACTTTCTTCCAAGATGCCTCTGCAAGAACCCCCAACCTTTCAGTCAGCCGTCTGGCCCCTTGATCATTGGCACCCCTCTGGTTTCCCCTTGCAGGAGACCCTACTCCTGAAAACCAGACAGCAGCTGGGAAATGACTGCCCCTCCCTCTCAGTGTATTGTGCAGTCGGCTACTAAGGGACCCAAATTGTAGGAATGGTGACACTTTAGACTTGTTTCTTCTATTTTAGCAAGATGCTTTAGTTAGAAATAGCATAGAAAAAAATAGGTGAGTTTCACTCTGTTTAATCATCAGAGTGAAAATTGAGGTGATTCACTTACACGAGTAGCTCACTGAATTGTCCATTTTCATTTGGAATATTGAGGCCATAAAATGTGCCTGTCCTTGTGCCTTGAAGCCCGATAGGAAGTATGTGGCTCCGGGACAATCGGTTGGTTGGTGAAGAATATGAATACACACATCAACAAGGGGCTTTCACCATTGAGGCCATCATTCTCTTTTCAGTCGTTCACAGCAGCACAGCACTGTATGCAGTCAGGTGATCTTTTGCAATTCCTTGTTGCAAGTCACAATTAATTAATTGCTAGATTCCAAGAGCATTCTAGTCAAAAGCGCAACGGAGTGCTGTCAATTTCCTGAACTTCTGTTTTACCTCCCTAACTGAACATGAGGGCCCCTGGTGGCACTGGAGATTAAATATTGAGTTGCTCATTGCAAGTTGGGCAGCTCAAATCCACCAGCTGACCCGTGGGAGAAAGACGAAGTTCACTGCGCCCATAGAAATTTACGGCCTCAGAAATCCTCTAGGAGGTCACTATGAGTCAGAATCTATTCGAGGGCCATGGGTCTGGCTTGGAAATGGAATGTAGAAAAACTAGAGGAAGAATGTAGTTTCACGTTTTTCTTTGATTCTTCTCCATTATGTGCAATGCTGACTATGGCTGCTGCTGAAGGCATCGCTTCTCTGTGGGATTTGAATCAGTAGCTGTAGATGAAGGTTATAAGAAGTACTACGGGGCTGAGCCCTGGTGGCGTAAGTGGTTGAGTGAGGGACTGCGGCCCGCAGGCTTGGCGGTTCAAATCCAGTGGCGGCTCTCAGGAGTGGCACTGGGTAGGGCCCACGACCACCAGAGGCATTGATGCCCACCTCAAAAAAACAAAACAAAAGTGCTACAGATTTTAATTCTTAGTTGGTCTAAGTAGTTCCATATGCCAGTCTTTCTTCCTAATGCAGGAATCATGCATTATTTGTACTTGCAATTGAATTGTAGGCAGATAGAAGATATTACATGTGTAGAAGTATATGGGTAGTGATTCTTCCTTACTGACACTTCTTAATATTCAGCTGTCAATATTTAGCAAACAGACAAAATGAGAATGACACCATAGATATAAGACCTAAACATGTTAGCGACTCATTTCAGAACATTGAAAGTTAACCTTGAAGTAGATTAAAGAAGCTTAATTTATTTTAAAAAAGAAGACTATATTTACAAATCTAAAAGACTTATGCAACAGATACAGCTGGATGACAGCTGTGACATGATTATAATTTCTCCCTTGTTGTGTGGTCCAGGAATTAAATCATTAATGGCATAAATATCTGTATTTGTATCTCAGTTTTCTGACAACCAAAATAGTCTACTAATTATGTCACATCTCTATAGCACGATGCTTTTTCCAAGAGAGCTTAATAAATATTTACTCTCTGGGACGTTAAGAGTAGGGAGGATAGAGTTGTCATTGTTGCTTGACAATTGTCCCAGATATTTGAGCACAAGAAAAAAGACCAGGAGTTCCATATTCAGTGCTGACTAATAATGAACATGGATGAGTTCATTATCCTTGTGGCTCAGTTATATAATTTGTTGTGGCACATTGCTAATGAAAAATTGCATAATGGCATGGATAAAGACATTTTAGAAATTCTAAATAAAGACTTTTCCCCTTCCTTTTGATGGCTATTAACTCACAACACCTGCCCAGCACTGCAAATGATGGTAATGAGGTACAATAACAGAATTTGGGGACACAAAGGGAAACCAAAAGCCCATTTAGTCCATTCTCTGCTTCCAAGCAGGACAACATTTACATCACTCCCCCAAAAAGAGACACTATTTGATGATATTCAGAGACAGCAAGGTCAGACTTTGGGTCTGCTTCAAAAACCACTTATATTCAGGACCTCTTTCCAAATAGCTTACCCAAATTCTTGCTTGTTTTGAAAATAAATACAAACCTTTTTCTTTGTCTTCATATATTGGTAGGAAGTAAGTAAGAAGAAAATAAGCAGTGGGTGGAGGGGTAAATAGTTATAAAAATAAAAGGATAAAAGTATGAAAAGAGAGATGGATGAAGCAACGGAGAGATGAGGAGAGAGGGGGAACAAACGTTGGAGGAGACCAGACACTCAGAAGGCTATCCGACCTCTAGACGCATGGATTCGGGGGAAAACTTAGGCAGCCGGACTCAGTGATATTTGGGGTTAATCTGAATTCTCATATTCAACCAATATCTCATTTGAACATTCTGTAGCTCCTGAGGCAAGATTAATACCACATTAGCATTTTGGAAGCTCCATAACATATTGCCTTACATGGAGTTTATAGATTATCAAACTAATATCACACACTTCATGTTGGTTTTATCTCCTGCAATGTGGACTTTTTCTCAATTATTACCAGGAAATTCTAATAAATGCAGGCTCTGATGGGTAAGACAGACCTCTGTCACTTGATGCAACAGATTTATACCAGTCGGTCCTGCCCTTGGGGATTCAGGTTACTGGGCACCCCCCCCCCCACCTAAATGTGCACTGATTCCTCCTCAATGACGACAGAAGGGATCCTCACTTCAAGGCCTCTGATGATATGACTTCCATTTCCCCTTGCACATGCTTTTCTGTTATTCTTTCTAATTTCACCCAAAGATGAAATTATTCTTTCTAATTTCAACCTCAGAGTTAATACTTCTTGGTTTGCAACAACACTTGCTTCTTCATGGTCAAGCCTATCTGCCTACCGACCCAAACCTGACTTTTCATGAGGAAGTTCAGATGCTTCCCACAGAAGGAAGTCATCCCTCCCCTGCCTCTCCTCTCTCATAGCGCTTTTTTTACTCCCGTAGCTCTTTGCTCGGATCAGAACTAGGTACAGAAAGTTGGATGTAGACAGACTACACACCCACCTCACTAATTGACATGAGTCATTTCCCACGACCAGATCACTGTGCAAATATCGGCATTGTGTGAAACACAGGTCACAAGAGGGAGTCAGATTAAATCATTGCATAGCTCTAAAAATTACATTATCACGCAACTACCAGAATCATGGCCCAGTCCACTTGGCATATAACCTTGAATATCACCACCCTTATTACTTGTCTCTTGCATGTGTTGAATAGTCACAAAATAATTGCACAGTCAATTTTTTACTGACGCCTCAAGTACAAAATATTGCTTAATGGAATAGTAAGTGAATGAAGCACAAGTGTAGATATAGCTTCTATCTCTCTTTAACTCTCAGCATTTTTATAATAAGTATGATTGTAAGAAACATTTGTAAAATCCTATTCACCACATTAGGTCTTCCTCATCTTTTATTTTTTAAATGTTTGTGGTTTCATTTTTCACAGCCTCACAAGTTATGTAAGTTTTGATGGTTACCACTCCTTGGGCATGTTACATATAGTGCCTTCCTGTTTTGCAGACATGAAAGTTGAAATTCAAAGAAATGAAATTGTTCGAAGTAGAATTGGAAGGGTGGGGACTTGAACCTGCATGCACTAGGCTTTAAAGTATGTGCTTTCTAGTGGATCATGCTGTTCATGTGGATCCTGGGCGGCTCGCCTTCATTACCTCAGACAGGGTTCAACACCAAGTCCCTGGGAACACTGCTTGAAGGGTGACAAGGAAGGGAAGAGGAAAGAAAGAAGGCAGAAAGAAAGAGAGAGAGAGAGAGGAAGGAAGGAAGGAAGGAAGGAAGGAAGGAAGGAAGGAAGGAAGGGAAGGAAATCAAACAAAATTTCAAGGTATTAGGATTGAAGCAGAATTAGTTTCCCAAACATATCCCGGAAGTGAACTTTCTATTGGATCTTTATTATTGTGTTTTTTCCTTGGTGAAAACATCAAAGTATAGGGAATATTTATACAGGATTTCATTTACAGTTTATAGTATTTTTTATTGATTGTCTCCAGCACCTTTACAATTTTTTAACCAGATCTTTTTGAGATGATGTTTAATATACTAAGTGAGACCCGGAAAATAATTTGTAGGACCCATTCGACCTGTTACTTGATTATAAGGATTTGAAGTTCTTTCTTGGCTCAATGGATAGCTGGAAAGATGACAATCAATATACCAAATGGAACAGTAGTAGAGCTGTGCATGACAAATCATGAAAAATGACCATCAAAATTACCAAAGGAATGCTAGGCCTTTTGAACCACATTAATGTTCAAGAACAATAGGAATCAAGACCATGTAGAGCATAAAAAGACTGAGTTTTTTTGGTTTGTTTTTTAAGAGGCCTTCTTTAAAGCTTCACATGTTTTTTCAGGATAAAACTGAAAGTAGAAAAAAATGTTAAGAAAATTAGGTAACCCTCATGCATAAATAAGAACTAATTTTAGTGAATTCAGAGCCTGGCCTAGTGTGTAGAAGACAATTTTTATTTGGCATTTCTTCACAAAAGAGTAAATAAATTAATCTTTAATCAAGCATCCCATAACTTAGCATTCAACAAGTTATTCACTGGCTATTTTAGTTTTTTCATTATTTTTTTCCTGCTGAGCTTCCTGTCCACATTTTCGTCTTGTACACAGATGAGGTTCAGCTTGGTCTGTCCCACTCATGTTCCCTCATTTTACAGAATGCTTCAAAAACACATTAATTTGAAACAAAATAAGCTGTCTTCTACATCCTAACAAAGCACTAGGCAGAGAAGCCTCTGATGATTGTATTCCCACATTTATTTATTGCACACCTACAAGAGGGTAGGAATGAGTGGGTCCATAATTAAGCAGAACTTAAACCTCAGGGAATAAAGGGGAGTGTAATAAATGCATGAAAAAGAATGGTGGTGGGTGGGCATTTTCAAAGACCTGCTTTTATTGTTTCCCAAGAAACTTTAATTCTTTGAAGAAAAGAACTTTATTTTTTAATTTACATTTCATCCAGTATACAAAAACGCATGGGGAATATACAACTATCAGCAATACTTTGATATCCTAAAAATGATAATGTCTTGAGAAAAGGCAATCAAAAACAGGACCTAAAATTCTGTTTTAGTAAGTAGTTTGGGTAACTGTCTTGGTAAATCTCATACTCCATTAAATATTCTCAAACTTTGTTTATCTGAACACATGTTTTGCCATATTTATTTATTTTTTGACCTTTAAACTTACCATTCAAACATCTCGTCATACCAATTTATATGTAACAAAATGCCCTAAATAAAGTAAGTAAATAGTCTATGTCGCCTTCCAGAATATCAGCTACTTTCTTTGATTCCTGACAAACACGCCTTAGGATTTGGCAGTCTGGTGCCTGACAGAAAGCTAGAATCAAGACGATTTCCTGCAGCTGGCCACAATTTCAAATCAGCACTTGCCTGTAATCACACAAACCGGATCAAGCTCACAGACATGGTCTCTCCCCGGAAATGTCAACCATCCTGGTCATCAAATAAATGGCTCTCTTACTCTCTTTTCCCAACAGGAAAACCCGGCACCAAACAAGAATCCGTGGGACACCTTCAAAGCCCCCAGTGAATATCAACATTACACCACAATCAATGTCTTAGATACAGAGGCAAAAGACGCTTTGGAACTGAGGCCGGCCGAGTGGGAGAAGTGTCTGAATTTGCCTCTGGAGGTGCAAGAGGGCGACTTCCAAACAGAAGTTTAACAAAATCAGAGTGGATGGAGCTGGAGGAGGCAAACCATTTTATTGCACTGACACTTAAGACTTGGGAAGCCTGGCATTTCTAGCTGGACAGTGTGACTATCCTCTGTCAGGACCCTCATGTGCCAAACGTCAGTGGTGTTTTTGTACGGTAACTTCTCACTAGTCAGGCTAGTGGAGTGAGGACCAGGTGTACAGTTCTGACCATCCTGTGTTGTAAGTACCCGTGGAATGGATTTGTAAGGTAATCTTTATAGATAAACCTCAAGCAACGATTCATGTTGTAACCGCTTCATATGGTTTAGTTTTCAAAAAACTTCACCATGAAGCACAATGTATATATTTATGCAGTTTTTAAAGTTTATAACAGTCTGTTTGGCCATTACTACACTTTTTACTTTATAATATAAAAGCAAAGTTTTTGTCATTAAATGAATGTTTGTTGAGCTACATTCTTCATTGCTTTAAATGCAATAAAGTAATAATCTCACTTTTATATGAATAATATATTTCACATCTTTATTATTGCAGTTTTCTCTAGAAAGCTCTGAGTAGCTTTCCCTGCTGCAGCTGTGTATAAAATATTTAAAATGTTGTATGGTGTAAATAAACTTTTGTCTACATATCAGTTTTTTAGTGCATTTTATTTCAGATTTGTTGAACAGAAATTTACATATTTATAAAGGTTTTTTTTTAGAAAAAATGCAGATACTGAAAATATATTCGTGGTTTTAATAACAGACCGTTATTATTCCTTTGAGGCTGATGACTTCTCCAATGTACGAGTAGGTCTGTATTGTGCTTCTGTATTTTCTACTCAAACACCCTTTAGAACATGTGCAGGTAAATGGAGTTTGTCAGAAGTCTACTGCGATACTCTTCATAAATACGGATATTTCCCCTCCCCCCATCTTATGACAAAAAGACTGCTCGTGGCAAAGAGCAAGTTGACATACTAAAATATTCGTTCTGGGAAAATGATTAGTTAAGTGATGACGTTTTATGCAGGCTTCATGAATGAAACCACTGAAACTGGTTTCACACGCAAAAATTGGACTTATTCGCAGTGATGCCCAAAACAAGCAACAAACAAACAAAAATTAGATGTATTCAGGCTTTATGAACCTCTTCGCTACCGAGTCTCTGCCGAAGGGAAACGAGGAGTTAGCGCTGCTTGAGGTGTGGAAGGCCGGTGAGCTGGCCGCCCCGAGGGCCCAGTTGTCCATTCTGTGTTACGGCCGCCCCGCTGAGGGCTCTTGCTAGCTTAGCTCTTCATTGAGGGAAGAGCCCCAGGAGGAAAGTGAACGGCGGGGCGGTGGTGGCCGGGTGTGGCGGGGGGCGGGGGGATCATTAGGTTAAAGTCCAAGCTGAATTGCTATAGTCTCCCCCCAAACTGAGCTGAGCCAGTCCCTGCTCCCCGCGCTCTGGGGGCTGGAGCGCTCATGCCCATGTGGCAGAGACACGGTGCTCCAACCCTCCAGGGGTCCAGTAATCGAGAGCCTTAGCAACACCACAACTCGGGCTGACCGCCTGTCCGAGCCTGAACATGCTTTCCACACACAGGTGTCTTGAAAGTCTATTTTTAATCAGGCTTTAAAAACTAAAATGACATTCCACAAAGAAGATGTCCAAAGTAAAGACTGGGTTTTCAACGAGAGAATTATTTATGGTCATGATAATGTGGTTTTAGAGCCTATTAAATTTATGAGAAGATTTTCTGGTGATAGAAATAATGTTTTATCAATTTTTGGTTCACTTTCTCTCTCCACAGAAATATATATATGAATGCATGAATGTATATATGTATTTGTGTATATATGTATAAATATACAAATATACAAAGAGATTTCAAAAAGTTTGTGGAAGAACAGAATAAAAGGTAATGGAAAATTTCCACGAACTTTTTGAAGCCTCTCGCATGTATCCATCTGCAGATACAATTGCTCCTGTGTAGTGGTTTCAGGACGCCTTCAGAGACCCAAATCCACAGATGCTCAAACACATCTTGTACACATCCTTTCACATTCTTTAAAGCATCTTTAGGTTCTTCCTACTACTTCTCATGGTGTCAATGCTGTATAAGGAACATTTCATGCTCAAAGGCTTGCTTTCATTCGTTAATTGCCTTTTTTCTTTTTTTAAGAATATTTAAAGTCCAGAGTTAATTGGATCTTCAGATGTCTTCAGACACAGAGGTCTGACTGTGTATATCTACCGAATGCTTAGCTTCACCTGAGTTACCTATAGTTATAAGTGCAGATCATGTATGCAATCATCCATTCCAAATTATAAAACTCTAGTGGGGAAAAATGACAAAGTGTATGTTTGAAAAAGCATATGAATTGAATCTGCTGGAGAAATATAGAAATACAATAATTTAGATAATATTTCTTCTAAAATCCTGTCATATTTACTGCCATAAAATAAAATTTTACCATTTTAAATTTCCTTTTCAAAAAAATGGTAGCGAGTTAATACTAGATTACTATATGAAAATGAACCAGCTGTCCCATACTCAAAAGAGCCAGTTTGTATAAAAATGATGACATATTGCGGTGATGGTGGGTTTGTTTGTTTTTTCTATAACAACAAAATACAGAAGGCAAGTATTAAAGGAGCATTACTTTATGGAAGACTTGTGCTAGTTTTTTCCTTTATCTTTTCTCTGCACTTACACACACACTACACACAGGCTGACTTGTAATTGTTACCTCAGATGGTACATAGCTGGCTAGTGCTCAAAATCCATCCCAGTGCTCTTGACTTGCTGGGGTTTTTATACCCTTTCCCTTCCCCCATGTCCTAATTTTACTTATGCTTCAAGGTTCAACTCATAATTTGTCTTCAAAAACCCTTTCAGAATCCTCAAAGGTGGAAATTGTTTCTCCTGTGCACTCCTACAGACATACAGTCCTGTCTCTGTGAAGACATTTCCTTTGCTCTTCTATCTTGTTATTTCTATGAACTTCTAATATCTGGTATAATGATCTGTGGAGCAGAATTTATACTTTATTGTGTATTTCTTCAGGTCCAGAATGCAACTATCTTCCCATGATAAGTGTTTATTGAATTGCTTATGGAGTTTATTTCCATATGATTATAGCCATCCACATCACCTTACACGCTCAAAAGTATTTATTCAGTTAACCATTGTGTGTTTACACTTATGTTAGGCAGTCAGGACACTATGAATTCTATTTTGGGCAATTCAAATTCTATCGATGATATAGGATACTAATTAAGCAATTAACTAATTAAGTAATTAACTATTTCATGCCCAAGTCTCCCCAAACCAAAACTTCCGTAGAACAAGAGTAAGTCAAACAGTTGGCATAAGCACATATTGATGCCTATGTAGAGAAATCTTCAGGATTTGTTGTTAGGCACCTTGTCTTCAGTCTCATATCACAGCAATTGTAGTTACATTGGCAGTGTTTCCTCCTCCTGCCACACCACCACCACCACCACCCCTCTCCCCCGCCAGGTTGTTCAGATGTCAGAGCCAACTGTTGCAGCCAGTGGTGATGCACCTCCTCCAGAGTCTCCCTCTTTTCTCCGTGCTCCTCCACTCTATCAATGGTGGTGGCTCTTTCCAGGGACTGGTTTCTCCTGATAATATGTCCAAACTACATGAGATAAAGGCTTTCCACTCTTGCCTCTAAGGGACATTTTGGCTGTACTATTTTCAAGCCAGGTTTATTTCTTCTGGTAGTCTGTGGGACTTTTAATATTCAACACCCACACCCTAATGCAAATGCATCAATTCTTCGTTGGACTTCCATATTTTTTGTCCAGCATTCACATCATAAGAGATGATTTAAAATACCCCATCTTAGTCCTCCAAAAGTCTTTTCTTTTTAGCACTTTCCAGAGGTCTTTATCTCTTGATTGCTGCTTTCCTGAGAATGGATATCAGATCCAAGGAGAATTAAATCCTTGACAATGTCCATCTTTCCTCCACTTTTTAAATGATGTCTGCTGGTACAGTTGTGAGGATTTTGGTTTTCTTTACATAGAGTTGTAATCCACACTGAAGACTGCAGCCTTTGGTTGTCATCAGCAAAATCTTTAATATCTTTAATCCTCACTTTCAGCAAGCAAAGTTGCATCATCAGCATATAACTAAAAATACCACAATCTCACTGACATTGAGTCAATTCTGCCTGATAAACGGAGTCTACATATTTCCCTTGGGTGGTACAGTATACTTTTTAAACAGTTGTGAAAGTCTCAGTGCAATTTCACCACTAAGCAAGCTCTCTCTAAATCAGTGGTCCTCAACCTTCCTAATGCCGCAACTCTTTCACACAGTTCCTCATGTTGTGGTGACCTCTCCTCCCCCAGTCATACAGTTATTTTCATTTCTATTTCACAACTGTAATTTTTCTATTGTTATGATTTGAGTGACCCCTGTGAAAGGGTGGATCGACCTCCAAAGGAGTCAGGACCAACAGGTTGAGAACCACTGCTCAAAGTAGTACAGCATCTAAACCATGTGGCCACATACCAAACAGCCTAAGCTTTCACAGTCCCCATGCTCATGACCACCTGCATGATGGTTTTCCTTTTGAATTTTTTTTTGTACAAATAGCTCCCTGCTGAATGATGCATGGCCAGGCTTAGGTTGGATCAAACTTAAGGACATCTGGCTACCTATAACTAGCATGTGCTCATTGATCACAGAACCACTGTCTGTGTTATTTGGTTTGCTTTGGTCTTGTTTTATTTTATATATTTTACACTACTACAGAATGAATCAATTAATTATCCTGAAGAACTAGAGGCCTAGAAAAGTCACAACCCTGACTCAGATATCATTTTAAAAAAAGTGACAAACCTATGATGAGAGTGACATTGTATGACTTCTAGTGTGGGGCCATTCCCATGACGTGGTGTCAATGCTTCTAAAGCAAGAACTAGAAGCATCAAAGTGGACACATATCTGTGGTGTCACAGGTGTAGGGAGACTAGTAGCCGATTATAGCAAACCGTGTTGTGGACCTAAAATAGCCAATGATTGTCAGTAGGTTTGAATCTGCACTATATGGGAGAGTTCTAGCTATCACCCCCCCTTGCATTTTCACTCCTCTTAAATAGAGACAATGGGATTTTTTGTTTGGTTATTATAATAATATAATATTACAATATAATATTATAATCTTATGGACACACTTAAAAGGAGACAGAAAAGAGAAGTTGTGATGAATTTTCACACAGGGTTCAGAGACATTAGAGAGTATAAACATGCAATCACAATTAAGAAATCAGTAAAATTTTGCTTCAAAAATTGGAAAATTTGAAACAACCTCAGATGCTTAGAAAAACATACTTAGGTTTTAGCATCCAGGTATCTCTGTCAAAAATCAATTAAATAAATTCTGCAAATCTGGAGAATTACATTAAGGAATGGGAAAGAGTTATGTCCATAGTATGTCATCTAGCAGTGTTACACAGTAGAAAACCATCCTACCTGCTCTTTGGGATGGCTCTGCAGTCAGGTTTAAGCAACTGGGATAATGAAGCAGCTCAGAAATTTAAAAACCAAGAACTATAGAATACAGGCTGTTGTGGACTAAGTGTCCATGACTGTGTCTTTTAGTCAAGTTTATAGGTAAATCAGAACAGATAATACCTAATTTATTACTATGGTTGTCAACAATTATTCTGAATTTTTGAGGTACTATATTTACTACAAGGAGCTCTGTTGACACAGTACTTCAGCAATAGGCTGTCTGATAGTTCAGTACATTGAACCCATCACTTACTCCTTAGGAGAAAGATGTGGCTATTTGCTTCCATATAGAAGTTTACACCCTTAAAAGCCTGATGGGGCAATTATGCCTTCTCATATATGGTTGCTCTGAGGCAAAAATGATGCAGTGGCAGTCGATTTCATTTGAATCAGTGCAAGAAAAGTCTCAAAGGTTTTTTTCAATGGTTTCAAAGTTTGCATGCCACAAGTTAAGGTAACAGATGAAAATTTTGTTGAGATTAGAAGTTGGTTACATTTTTAAGGCACAGGAACATTTCTATAACATGAAAGGGTAAGTTGGAGTAAATCATAAGTTGGGTGTCTTGAATGTCACTAGATACTTAATGAAAATGGAAGAAATCTTATGGATCAAGGAGATGTTATTTTCAGACTCACGTAAGGAGGCCTTTATTGGAAAAGAGTATACCTAGTCATCATTTGTTGACAATATCTCGACCCAACAGTGACAAAAATAAACATCTACTCTATGACAATTTGCACATTCAGTGACGTATGTCTGGCAGGAGAGAATGCCAAGGTGTTTAGGCAATAGTAATTTTGACTGAGATGGTCAAGTTGATAGGGCCATGATGTAATATGGCAGTTAAGAAATGATATCATTTGGAAGCTATGTAATGATGTGGTTATCCTCCATTTTGTTATCTGATGTAGTCATCCACTATTTTTACATAATGCTAATTTTTAAAAACAACCCAATCTCTGGGATCCAACCATGTCAATAACTGAGAAGGAGCATTGTAATAAGAAGAGGGTACTCTTGCTAAAGGGGGAATGTTCAGCTAGCAAGTTTGTCCACATTTATCAGTAGGAACAAGTGACTCATAGATGGGAATTAGAAAGATCCATCTCTGGTCTCATTACAGGTAAGGAGGCCTGGTGGTGCAATGGGCTGCTGGCTGCATGGTCACCAGCTACTCCTTGGGAGGCAGATGAAACTTTCTGTTCCCATGAAGATATTCAGAATCAGAATCCCACACCTGTGTTTTCTAAAGTCAATAGTGAGTTGGAATCTGCAATGAGCTTTATTTTTAGGGTTTGCTACAGGTTTGTTTAGGGTACACAAGTGGCCTCTCTGAGTGTCTTCTCTAAGAAATGTGGAGAAGGTGGTTCTCTGCAATCAGCCATTCTGGGAACCTGACAGCATGGGGTAGTCCTTCGTCTTTCACATTTAACCAGTAGTACAGGGTGTGGGTAAAGTTCAGTGTTGTCACAGGTAAAAAGGCCAGAGGAATAAAAAAAAAAAGCCAATTGGAATGAGATGAATCAGTATCCACAGACTTGACCCCCCCAAGTGACCAATAATTTTTTGTTTTTTTGGGGGGGGCATCACTGCCCTCTAGTGGGAGTGGGAGGCCCAGCCTTGTTCCTGGAGAGCTGCTGCTCAGTTTGAACTGCCAGCCCAGTGGGCCGCAGTCCCGCACTCAACCGCTACGCTGCCAGGGCTCAGTCAACCAATAATTTTGATAGGTGAGAACCACCTAAAATAATAAGGATTTTCCATAATTTTAATACACTAGAATCAAGCTACCTCACCCAGAAACATCTCATTTTTTTCCTCTTACAGAAAGACAAATAATTCATTGTAAAAATGATTCTCCTGAGAACAATGACTTGTGTGTATGATAGGGCTAATAGCCTCTTAACTAGGGACTGAGTATGGTCTCTTTTCACAAAAACATCTAACCTTCCCAAAAGACCAACTGATCCTTTGACAAGTGATATTCTGAAAAAGCATCATTAGAATTAGAATTAGAATAATTAGAATAATTAACATTTCAATTCCTATCCTTTGCTCTTCCAAGCTCAAAGTTTATATACATTTGTCAGGTGAATGCATTATCTTGTTTCTCTCTCTCTAACATCTAAAATGCCCCCATCTAAAACTTAGATTGACCCAGATTTTAATGCAATTCTATTTCGTAATTGTGCTGTGCTTTATTTTGAATTGGACTAAAAAACTAAACTCGCTGTCACTGAGTTAATTCTGACTGCTAGTGACCCTGTGGAATGGGGTAGAACTGCTCCTGTTGTGTTTCTAAGACTGCAACTCTGTAGAGAAATAGAAATCCTCTTCCTTTCCTGAAGAGTGACTGGTGGTTTTGAACCTCTGACCTTGTGGTTAGCAATCTAATATGTGACCGCTACATCACCCAAATTCTAATAAAAACAGAACTGATACATATTAATAAGGAATATGATGACAGACAATGTGACAGAGAGTCTTACTTAACTCCTGGGGATGTGTGTGTGTCTCTTAAAGACCTTGATTTTTCTGTAGAGTGGGTGCCACATGAGCTTCCTAACAATGGGAATATGAAAACATTGGTTATGAACTTCACAGTGTCTCTCAGTAAGGAAATCAGATATTTCCTCCATGGAAACACAAAACCAAGGAATTCCTCCAGTGAACACTCGTGCTTTCATGCATGCTTATATGTCCCATGAGTTCCAAAGAGATAACCCATAAATTCTTTCACCCCAGTGAAATCATGGAAAGTGACTTTTCACAGGTTCAGAATCATGTGGTTCCATGTAACACTCTCCCATGCTCTGGCTAAATTAAAACTATGAAAAAATAAATCATACATTCTACTTTAAGAAAGCATTCATGTGTAGATTTCTCAGAAGCAAGATTTTGGTAATAGCTCTAAACTCTTTTGAGTGTTCATGAATATTTTCAGTACATATGTTTATTTAAACCTCAAAATACACCTGCTAGGCATGTTCTGTTTATAGTTTCATTTTTAAAACATGGAAACTGAGATACAGCACTTTCACCATGGTCTTTGCAAAGCCAGAATTCAGTACTCCAGTGTAGCTCCAGTCTCAGGTCTCAATCATTACACTGAAAATTGAATACCTTTTTGACTTGAAAGGTCAAGGTTAAGTTTACTGGAAACGGGGAGGAACTATGGGCAGATACGTGGGTTTTCTTTTTGCAGAGTTACACAAGAACACCTGGCTGTCCAAAAGCTTCTCCAGCTCTACATACGAGAGTGATGGAAACAAAACAGCTGAAAACATCCTCAGAACACATGTTTAAGTCTGATTCAATACAGAGCACATGAGAGACCAAAAAACAAGCTGTTCCCGCATTATGGAAGGTCTGGTTTCCAGGCACACCTTTCTTGTTAGTCTGTGGGTAAAGATGCCCTCTGTTTGAAACCATTGACCCAACCAGTACTGGCAACAAATGCTTGAACACAGTCACTTTCATTGCTGTGTGTGCATCTGCTAGTTTTTACTGGCACCAACATATATGAACCTATTCTGCATTAAGCACACATTTGAACTAAATCCTCCCATAGGAAAGGAACTCATTCATAACTTGGTGATGGCCAGTACCAATGTTTTGTATGATAGACTCTTGGAATTATAACTTCTGTTTAGATGATATAATCAATTTTATAAAGTATATAATGTTCATAAAAATAATCAATTTTATAAAGTATATAATGTTCATAAAAATA